>JAYXIM010032518.1:0-105482 GCA_037575425.1 Anastrepha fraterculus
AGGAGGCATAAAACAATTGCTCTTTAATAAATATTGCTAGGAGGAGAACCTCTTAGAGTAACAAAAAGGGGATACGTATTTAGGACTTGTACTGGATAGGAAGCTAAATTTGTAGCTCACAGTACGCAAAGTTATGACAGTAGTGTATACTTGTGGAGGGGTAATTGGGGAAAAGTGGGGGTTGAAACGAAGAATGATACATTGCACAGTAGTTTGGCCAATTCTCTACTATGATTTTGTACAGGGTGGGCCATATAGCGTTTGCTTTTTGAACCACCTATTTTTTTGAGAATGGTAACACAAATGACGACGAAATGGGACGCTATACGCTTGAACAAAATTGGGAAATATTGAAAACCTATTTCCAAAGTGGTGAGTCTTCTACTCAAACTGTGAGAAATTTGAAAAAAAAAATCCCAATAAAAAAGATTTGCCAACAAGACAGTTTGTGGATCAATTTGTTAATCGTGTTCGTGAAAGTGGATCGTTAATGGATAAAACAACACGTGAACGTGCTCCTACAGTGCGTACACCCGAAAACATTGCTGCTGTAGCCGAAAATGTGCGTGAATATCCAATAACCTCAACTCGTCATCGTTCTCAAGAATTGAACATTTCACGCACTTCTTTGAGGAGAATTTTGCATTACGACCTCGGTATGAAGGCTTACAAAGTTCAATTGTAGCAAGAACTGAAGCCTAATGACCATCCAATGTGTTTTCGGTTCGCTCAATGGGCAGAAAATCGTTTGACCGAAGATGAGCATTTTTACCGAAAAATCATCTTTTCTGATGAAGCTCATTTTCACATCGGTGGCTACATCAATAAGCAAAATTGTCGGATTTGGGGCTCAGAAAATCCACACGTTACGTCCACAACGAGTCACTGTTTGGTGCGGTTTTTGGTCTGGCGGCATCATCGGGCCATTTTTTTTCGAAAATGAGCGAGGAGCCGCGGTTACTGTAAATGGCGAACGTTACCGTGACATGCTCAACGAGTTGCTGCCAAAAATTGAAGAGGACATGAACGACATTTGGTTTCAACAGGATGGTGCAACTTTTCACACTGCCAAAGTTACACTCGAACTTTAAACTACTGTTTTTGAATTCCGATATCAATTGGACTATTTTTTGTGGGGAGCCGTTAAGGACTGGCGAACCATCCAGAGACGATTGATGCTTTAAATCACGAAATCGAAGTTGCCATTCATGAAATTGGGGCCCAAACAATCGAAAATGTGCTTAAAAATTGGGTTGATCGAATGGCGTACTTAAAGCCAGTCGTGGCAGTCAATTGAACGATATTATTTTTCCTTCATAAATGACAATGTTCAATCCTTAAATAAAAAAAAGTTTGAAAAAATATTGATTAGTTTTTTTTTATAGCCGATTCAAAAAGAAAATTTTACATGGCCCACCCTATATTTATATTTTTCTTTTGTTCCATTATTATTGTATTATATTACGCCCATTGTTCTTGGGGCTTCCTGAAGGCATATACAAATTTAGTAAATTAGCCAATTCACCGCAGTTAATGCTGTGATTAATGATAAGGTAAATAAATATTATTGAAAAGTAATATCTGCGAGGCAAGCATTTTCCGTCTACCCACACCAACATAAGATGGGAGATTATTTTACCAAGGCAACGTACGCAAAACGTTTCTAGTAAACAATCTTTGAACTCTTTCTAATTTATTTGAGTGCAAGTCCTAGCAAGGGCGCCCAATTAAGGAGCAAAATGCAAGGCCAGCGCAGAATAGGAGTTTTTCGATTAATTTTTTTACCGACTTTAATACTTTTCTTTTTAAAATACTCGTAAATGATTTTGGAAGATTTTGTCTAGCAGAATAAAAAAGATTTTTTTGGTCATGGAGTTTTGATATAATAAAACAAAGCATTGAAAATTGAACGTAAACAGTCTCTTTCAAAATCATTTACGAGCATTTAAGAAAAAAAATTACCAAAATCGGTCGAAAATTGAATCCTGCAGCCATTTTTGAAATCGGTCAAAGGATCCCCACTGTGCAACGTAGCCGAATTAGCTGGTGCGTTATTGCCACTCGGCACTAGCCCGGGTTTGAAATCTGCTGTGGGCACGAAATACCAAAGTGATAGAAAAGGTTTTTTCCTATAAGCAATCACCTCTCGGCAGGCAATGGCAAACCTACGAATAAATTTCTCCCAGGAAAAATCTCCACATAAAAACCCATCTGCCGTTCGAAGACGGTTCCTTCTTTTACGGAGAAACATCGTAAATTTGAGCAGGCACTGAGCTAAGCAACCAATACAAGGTGTCATATGTAAGGGCGAATTACATATACAAAAGACACAGAAGGGGAAGAACCCAACAGGTAGAATAGTGAAGAAGTGGCTTTGAGTTAGAGGATGACAACCAACAGTGCTAATTACGGTCGTATTAACCGCTTCAAGCTACTGATGAATTTCACCAGATGTGTGGTATTTAAGCATGGAATATCCGCCGGTGTAGCGAAAAAGAGAGAGCCCAGATGTCAAAATCGATGCCCGACGAGAGCAAGACAGCTGGAAAGAAGTTGCTGAGATGATTCCTCCTCTTGGTCCAGACAGCTTCTGCAGAAAGGATTTGAAGCAATCCCAAATTTCACTGCATGGACACTTAACGGACAATATTCCGTATTGATACTTACCAAATTTGATAGCTGCGGCTTTGTTAGCCGTAGAAGTTTCCTCCAGGGCTTCTAATCTCGTGGTCACAGGTTCTCAAGGGAACTCCAATCCTCTCGTTAATATGATAATACAGAGTGGAAATATTGTTGGAACGCATTTTTTTTACTTAAATTTTGTAGATACTTTCATGACATTTATTTCTCAAATATCACATCCGGCATATGTTCGCCTTGGCTAAGAGTTACACGGTCTATTCGAACAGTTCAATTTTAAACTACCACTTTGAAATTACTATAGTAGCTATAATAGAAATATGTTAAATATAGAGCTAAGAGAGACTCCAAACAGGTAATCTCATCGAAACGTTTTGGACTTGAAGTTCTACAACAGTTAGGAAAATATTTACGCTGTCTACAGGGATTCCGAATCCTTTTGAAGGACAATCGGCCACCCGACACTTACGGAATCGTTATAAAGTATGAGTTAATGGCTGAGTGGCAGAATTTGTGTTGAAGTATCGAAGATTGAGGGTGCCTCTAACACAGGCCGGGAATTGCGATTACAACGATACTGGCCACCAGATGTCGACGACTGTCTAGATAGTGTTCCTTATCTGGCCCATAAACTTAAAATAAAGAATTCGAGAGGTTTGGGTGAAGAAACACTGTAAATCAGACAAATGATATCTCAGAAACAATTAAAGATATGTTCCACTGGGTTTGGAACGAGAAGTGTTGTAAATCGTGTTTTTTGCATCTCAAGCCGAAATATCTCGAAATGAGTTCAAATGCATTTCAGCGCGCTGCGCTTATCTTTACAAATACACTCTGTGTCATAAAAAAGGAACCGCGATTATTCATGAAGTATAAAATATATGTATTTACATTTTTTTTACATAAAAGTTTGTACAAAACTACGAGTCGCAATTACTCAATAAGCTGTGTAGACTTTATCGTTGTCGAATACGGCCTGATATCTTCTCAGCATACTTTAAGCTTTTATGCGTAGCACGTAGACAAAGAGGACCACATTTTGCGAACTTGACGCACGAGTTGCTTTAAATCGTGGACTGGCTTTCCGCAAAGATGCGTTTTCATAATTCTCCACACATTTACAATGAAGTTGGCGTCTGGGGACTGGAAAGGCCAGTCCATTACTGTGACTCCACTTTCTTGTTGTTTCTCAATGTATTTTTCTGAGAGCTGTGGTTTTTATGATGTGGGACGGTAGGGTATATTCGCCTCCTTCAGTCGTCATTCGATGGTATTGATACTCCCTTCTATCCCTTTGCAGCAAGAATTGTGTGTGTTTAGCATAGTCGCAAACTATTTTGGAACCAACAATTCAGTCAGCATAGCTCGATAGCGCTCACCATTCACCTTAATAGCGACTCTTTTCTCAATTCGAAAGAAATAGGAACCGATGCCTCCTGTGCTCTATAAACTTTGAGAATAGATTTATTTCATTTTCTTCTTTTTTTAAATACATTTCCACAATTTCGTCTTTTGTCTTGAATTTGCATGCATTTTAATATTGGAAGGTGGGAGTAGTGATTATCTACGTAATTTTTATCTCTTTTGTTACTACATTCTTGTCGAAACATGACAGCGAAGCCCTGCAGCATGTCGCTATAGAAACTATTGAATTTTTCTGTTGGCCTAAAATTTAGATATACACACACACACATACATACATAGTTATGCGTAAACAAACCCATTACAGGTTAAACACAATTTCCATCAACCAAACAGTAGAAAGTGTTGACAATCCTCTTGTCTTTGGTGGAGGAATATTATTAAATGAATAATATTTTTTCAGGACAACATACAAACATAAAACAATAAGATTTAAGGTAACCCTTGACAAAAAGTCAAACCTCTTTGCATTGTTCACTTGTTTACGATTTTGCTTCACGGTGACCGTCTAGTAAGCTGAGTGGGGACAAGCCCTTTTGTATGCAGGTAGGCGGCAGAGTGAAACAAAGGAAAGTAGAGTCCGCAAAAGTAAACAAACCAATTTAGAACAATAAGTTCTTAATAGTTTTGTTGTTGACCCATTTTTTGATGATTCAATGTTGTTTATTATTTTTTGGCTTTCACACCATAAACTAAATAAAACAGAAGGATTTGGTCTGGAATTGACCCATACTCAACTTGAATGCTCCTGTCAATTTAATTTATGAAAATCCACTTTCATATTTTCCGCACTTAGATATACATAAATATTTATAAACTACATGTGTGTCTATGTATGTACAATATTATTGTAATAACCTCTTCTGAACTTTGAGTCGCTTTGAAGAGCTAAAAAAATAAAACTTCTTTTCCTTCTTATGTTGGGTTTTTCAATCATGACCGGCAGCAAATTTTTTTGTTTTTTTAAGTCAACGAAAATTTTCAACAATATCAGACCTGTGCCTTTTTGCACTTCAACTAAATGAGCACTAAAATTGGATATCAGAAAAAAATGTTTAAATTCCAAACAAAAAGTTGGAAATACTAATGAAATTTTCATGACTTTTATTAGAATTGTGGAAAAAGCTTGAAACTTTTAATATGATTTATACGACTTTTGCTATACTAAAAACTATTTTTGCACATCTCCATATCCAGAGTTTTCTGCACATTCCTACAAGGGTATGATTAACACTTGGTGCTGTGTGAATGGATTATCGGCAAATCCCACCAAGGCTGGCTTTGTCCTCTTCACCAGAAGGAGGAAGCTTGATTGACTCGTTCTGCCTAAGCTAAAAGGAGTCACAATCCAGCTGTTCAAAGAAATCAAATATCTTGGAGTAATCCTCGATATCAAGTCACACGTTGAAACAAAGCCATCCAAAGTACTGACAACTTTCTGGCGGTGCAAGGGTGTCTTTGGGAAAACGTCTGATCTTTCTCCTAGCAAGGTCCTACAGGGAATAAAGATCCAGCGGCTACGTTGGCTGGGTCATGTCGTCCGAATGAATTCGAACACTCCGGCTCTGTTAGTATTCGATGCGGTACCAGCTGGTGGTAGCAGAACAAAAGGAAGTCCTCCTCCGCGTTGAATAGATCAGGTGGAGAAGACTTTGCTTCACTTGGTGTGTCCAACCGGTCCCGACTAGCACGAGAAAAAAACGATTGACGCGTTTTGTTAAACTCGGTCAAAATCTCGTAAGCTGTTATCTCGTTAATCAAGAAGAAGAAGCTTAGTTCTTGTATTCAGTTCTAACTTCATTTTTAACAAGCTCATGGTGGCGCAAAATTAATCACTCCATCGGAAGATTTATTAGATTAATTTTTTCAAATGGCGTCGTACGTCAATCATATTTGATACTTGTGAAATAAGCCGCTGAAGTATTGCAACAGACAAACAATGGAGCGCGCAAAAGTCTAAATAAAAATTTGAAAATCTAACTCAAAATCATTTTTTAATTTATTAAAAAAATTATTCAAAAACAAAACTGAATGATTGATTTTGCGCTACTTCATATTATTCATTACAGCATTACAGGAATTTTAGAAGAAAAATTAGATAAAATTATGAAAATTTTCTTATTAAACTAATTTTTTTATTAATTAAATTTTAAATAAAATTAGGTAAAAAATTGTATCTAATTTTTCTAGGCTTTTTCAAATATAATAATTAAAATACATATTTTGTAAAGTTGAACTTTGAAAAAGATTAGCTATTGAACAATTAATAAGCTTACGCATGGACACACACTCCAATAAGTAGTACAGCTCCCTGCTTTCCTTAGTACGCTTTCATTTCCTTTCGTACTCTTTCCTAAAAAGCTGAGTGCTCAAAAGTTTCTTTTTGCAACGAGTACTAAATTTATATAAGAAAAGCAGCCGAGTGCTCCGAAGTTTCCAATTTTTAAAAAGTTTTTATTTAGCTCGTCGCATAACTCAAACTCAAAAGTAGTCTCTTAAGGTTATGAGAATTTTTATTCTTAGGTGAAAATGTATGCTCTTATGTAGCATACATGCATATGTGTACGTACATACATATACATACAGACACACATACAGCAAACCTTGTGAGCCTGCAAGCACTTCTACGAAATATTAAAAATTGTTTGTGGTTTTTCCCCTTAAAGCCCTCATTCACAAATTATTCTTCAGATGTTTGTGTAAACTGCATGTGCGGTAGTAAAAAGGCACCGTTAGCCACACAAGTATACATACATGCACATATACATACACACAAATATCGATACAAACCAACAAATGCGGGTAATCTATGTTTCAAACAAAATTGTGGCGCAAAAAGCTTTTTAGATTACAAATTACTAGGAATTCTTAATGGGATACCGTAACCTTAAGCGATAAATTAGCAGTGAGAGCTTCTCTGTATCCTTATTGTTTTTCTGCTTCAAAATAGAAAACGATCCATTCGACGGAAGCGGGCATAATCTTCAATCAATCACAAAAATTGTGAGTATTAGGAGTCCACAATTTTGTAACGTCGCTTAATTTTCAAGAAATAACAGGTGGCGCTAAAGTAATCCTCCTATCAGAAAATGCTATAAATTTTGCGATTGGCCCCTAATGTCAGTTCTGTTTTGACATTTGTGTAATAAACACATGCGAAATACACGTTAATAAACAATGTTACACTACACAGCTCCAGAACGCGGAATATTGCTGCCTATTTATTTGACCAATAATCGGTCGGTGACTTTGGCACAACGTGAATTTCGTCGCAGATTTCCTCGCCGTCCAACGCCTACTGGTGAAACACTGCGACGTTTAGCCACTCGCCTCGAAAAGACTGGCACAACACGAGATGCTGCCAGGCGTGGCAGACCCCGGAGTAGCCGTTCTGCAGAGAATATTGCTGCTGTAGCCGAGGATGTCATGGAAGCGCCGTCGACATCGACCAGATGACGTGCCACGCAAATGGGTATCAGTCGACGGTCTTTACAGCGAATTTTGGTACATGATTTGAAGATGTTTCCGTACAAAGTTCAGACGATGCATCAGCTGTTAGCTGCTGACCGCCAATCGCGTCTAACATACGCTCAAGCCATCCTTAATCACCACCAAGAGGAAGATGATTTTTCATCAAAAATAATAATGAGTGATGAAGCCCATTTCCATCTTAGCGGGTACGTAAATAAACAAAATTTACGCTTCTGGGGCACTGAAAATCCGCGTGTAACACACGAAGAGCCATTACACCCGCTCAAAGTCACTGTATGGTGTGCTGTTTTCGCTGGAGGAGTCATCGGACCTTTTATCTTCGAAGACGTCGCGGGCCAAACGGTTACTGTGAATGGTGAGCGCTACAGAGCAATGATCAACGAGTTCTTTTTGCCGAAACTTGATGAATTGAGATTGGAAAACATGTGGTTCCAACAGGACGGTGCAACGGCACACACTGCACGTACCACAACCGATATGCTGAAGGATGCATTTCCCGGGCGCCTAGTCTCCCGTATTGGCGATTTGACCGCTCCAGACTTCTTTTTGTGGGCCTTTTTGAAGTCGCGGATTTATGTTGGCAAGCCTCAGACTCTTGCAGCTCTTAAAGACAATATCCGTCAAGAATGTGAGGACCTATCGCCGAAAGTTTTGGCCAAAGTGATGGAAAATGCCATAAAAAGGGCTCAAATGGCAATCAACTGTGGCGGCGGCCATTTACATGACATCATATTCTCGACTTGATGTAAAAAAAACTAAAAGGCCAAATAAAAATAATCCACAAGAAGAATCAAAGATTTTCATTTTTTTTTAAATTACAGCCAAAAAACATCGCAAGGCTGATACTTGCCTCAACAACGTTTAGAAATAATTTAATTCTTTTACCCAAAGAATCGTTCTCCAGTGCAGGAATTTTCGTGCACTTTTGGCAGTTTATGGTTGAACTGTTAAAAATTGCGAGCGTACGTTTTCTTTGCATAATGTTCATGGAATGACAAACTTGGAAATTATAACAATTTTTTTGTGGCTATTGTCTTCTTCGATGAGGCCCACTTTCAGCTCGTTGACTTGGTGACGGTTCTGGTGCGAAGCAATTCCTCAATTTGTGGGATACAAACAAGCATTACATTTTTCCAAACCAACTGTCGGATGCCGTTTTTTGGCCAGGTGGAATCAGAAGTACGAGCCTTCTGTCAAAATGCAGCTGGTGACACTGCCTCTGCCAATGAAGAGCGGCATACATGCGAGAGTCATTTGAAAAGTCCGTGCAAAATAAAAACTATTTAATTTTTTGGGGTAAACTTTTTTTTTATTTTTCGTCACAGTCACCTTTTAGACTTTTACACTTTACGTCCAACGCTGTTCTAAATAGTTTGTTGATTCCTTCCTTATAATAGGATTTGTTGAAATCTGAAAAATAGACATTCGTTTCGGCAATCACCTCCTGCCAGACATTTTTTTAAGTTAGGGAACAAATACATAGTAGTCCGAGAGATGCGAGGGAGGCAAGTCTGAAGAATGGAGGGAGAATGTGAAACGAGTTGTATATCCATTAATTTTGCCGCCACACCTGCTGGAGCGTGAGCTGGTACATTAACGTGATGGAAGAGGAAAATCACTAGACTTCCTCGATTCAAACGAGTGCCAAACACAAAGAAATAGATCGATTTGGCTGAAACTTGGTGTGTATTTTTTCTAGAAATGTTACTAACTAAACCTAGTCTCGGCACGCGTCAGTAGTGGCATCTCTCTATCTTTGCACGAACTTTTCAAGTAACCCTCGTACATAGATCGATGATAATCAACTTTTTATAGTCGAAATTGGGAGCAGATAATATTGACCACATCTAGTTTCAACATGTTGAGGCTAAGTGCCAAAAAACACATGAAAGAATTGTTTTTTTCATGGAACACTTTTCCGATTCAAGTATGCCAAGAAAATGTGGCACTGAATGGCCTCCAACAAATTAGGGTTTAATGCCATTGGACTACTTCTTGTAGGGTTATTTGAAGTTTTTGGTCTATGTGAATAAATCTAATGCTCTTCAGGCTTTAAAATGCGTCATTTATGTTATAAGACCTAATTTTGTGGGAGAAGTACGCGAAAATTGGGTTAAACAAATCTGTTTCTGCTATAAAAAACGTAGAGGACATTTGAATGATTTTATATACAAAAATCGTTTGCTTTACTTGAGCCTCATATTGATTAAAAAACCTTCGAATTTTTTTAACAAATTCCTTTCTTTTTCAACAGAAATCATGGCGCACTTAATGAAAACCCCTTTCTATGTATGCAGTAGGTGTCGAACTCATATGTTAATGCCCATGTTTGCAAATATTTGCAGTTTTAAAACTATGCTAACATAAGCTTATAAATATGTACATATGAGTACGTATGTGTGCAAATAGGCTTTGTAATAACAGACACACTTAAGTACTTTACATTGAAATTCAAAAGGATTTCGAAAATTTTATGGCTTGTCTGTTGCTATGGCTTGGCTGTCGATGCTTCTCCAATGTTGTTCAATTTTCTTGTGCTTAACTGCACGTTGTTGCGATTTTGCTATTGGGGCTCCATGTTGTTGTTCGTATTGTTTGTTTTGTTCATGTTTGTTTATTTCCCTTGTTTATATGTGTGTGTGTATGTGTAAGTAGGTGCACTGCCTTGGACTGGCATGCCAAAAAGGCAAAGCCACTTGAAGGCAAAATAAAAGTACAACAAAAGGAATAATCATATGTAGGCACGAAGAAACACATAAACATACATAAATATTTACATACAAGTGCAATTACCTCAAGTGCGTAGGTATGTATGTATGAACATTAGGGCGGGTCAATTTGTATGGCAAAATTTTATTCGATATGTCTACTCGCTGCCTGTTAAGGAGCATAACAAACTGCTCAGTAAGCAGTTTCTGCTTTACCGCAGGCCTCACCCATGCAGACACCTGCTTGAGCCTGAGCCACCTCCCAGGCACGTCAGGAGGCATTTCCTCAACTACGCGGACGAGAACCGACAGACAGCTACTGGATAGGACAGTGTACAGACAGGCCATAAACGACATTCAGCGGGAGACTCTCACCACCTTCTTAAGCTCCCGACCCCCGAATGCCGTTATCGGAGTCCAACCACCACCAATCGCAGACGAAGAGCTCGAACTTCCCCGAGAGTCCCGTGCAACCTTGGCACAATTACGTTCTGGATACTGTAGCAGGTTAAACTCCTACTTATCCAGAATACTACAAATACTAAAAATATTTTCATGTGAAGGCACCCCGCACGACACTAATCACCTTTTCACATGCCCCATCAAACCCACTCATCTAACACCCCTCTCCCTCTGGACCCAACCCGTCGAAGCAGCTAGTTTCCTGGGCCTACCGTTAGATGAGCTAGACGAAGACGAACAGAGATTACACTACACTGGCAGGGCAAAGTTACTGCTACAACAACAACTTGCATTTATCATTAAGTTATAGAGTATAGATCTAAAATCAATTCCATGAAATCTCAGGCAGCCTCCCTTGGACACTGGACACTGCTGTATGCTGTAGATGTAGCCCTTCTCGCACGCAACAAGGCCATCTTCTACGAAAATCTGAAACGGTAGATTACCGTCCTTGAAGTAAGCCGCACAAAGACTGAAGCAATCGAGTCTCATTTTGCCCCAATAAATAACGTCCCTCTCAAAATCGTTGATAGCTCTAAAAGCTTGGGCTCGGATGTCAGCGAAGCTGGCACCTTCGAACGAGAAATTCTTCACCAAATTCAATGTGAATGACAAAGCTGGAGAGCAGCCTCCAATGTCCTGTGCGACAAGAAAACTCCACAAAATTTAAAAGGAAAAATCTACAAAAGCATGATCAGTCCGGCAATGACGTATGCATCCGAGTACTGGGCTGAACCACATAAACTAGAGCTGAAACTGCACGCGGCAGAAATACAGATGCTGAGGTGGGCCAGCGGCGGACTCAAGACACCTTTGTTCTTGGTAGCAATAAAGTTGGTCAATCAGCACTAAGCTGCAGGAAACCGCCCACGCTAATACGGTTATGTAATAAGAAGGCCAGAGTATCACGCCGTGAGGCAAGTGTTGAAATTGGAGGTAGCTAAAAGTGGACTAGACAGACCACCTGGAAAAACACCACTGAAAATGACATAGAATGCAGAAACGTCAGCGAAGAGACGACTCAGTACCGCGTGATCTGGAGATTTCGCACAAGTAAAGCCTTAAGGCTAGGTTAAAGAAGAAGAACCAGCAGATGGCGCTGCAAAGAAAATTATGTGTAATTTTTAAATAATATTATATTGGGTTAAGGAAGATGTTCATAGCGTTTTTATATTTTTCTTTTTTCTACCATACAAATATTTGTTTGCCGCTTGGCAAACCGTTCAATAGAATTCTTCTCGCTCTATCAAGCTATGTTAATTGTATTTTTGAGTTATTTCATTTTTTATTAGTTTCGAGGCTTAGAAGGCTAGAATCAACATTTTCGACACCTGCTCCTCTTAGCTTTTTATCGAGTCAGAGTCGCAGTTTCTCCTAGACATACGGGACGTGTCATGGGCGAGTCTACAGCACAGAAACGGTTTGCGAAGTTCAAAAATGGCTTTGACTTCGATGACACGTCCCGCAGCGGAAGACCTTCCTTTGATGAAGATCGTCTCAAGTCAATTTTGAAGGATGCCGATCGCCAAACCAGTCGTGAATTGGCGGAAAAAATGAGCTGCGATCATAAAACGAGTCTCAATCACCTTCACTCTATAGAAAATTGGGCGTGCCGGGTGCCTCACGAGCTCAATGAAAAAAAACAAAGAGAGTCGCCTACAAATCGCTTCTCAGCATCTCGCCCGCCATCGAGCAACACGCGGTCATAAACAGTGCTTTTTGGACCGAATCGTCATGGAAGATGAGTAATGGTGCCTTTACATCAATATGAAGCAAAGAAAGAAGTGGATGGCTCCAGTAGATACGCCAAAGCCGAGAGTCAAGCCGGATCTTCATCCAAAGAAGATCATGGCATGTGTTTTTTGGGACTGGGAGGGCATGGTGCACTGAGAAATGCTCGAAAAGAATGCCACGGTCAACAAGGAGCTTTTCTACATTGCGCAGCTAAACCGCGCGTATGAGGCTATTCGACTGAAAATACCTCATCGAAATGGTCAATAAACACTGCTTCACGACAGGCCCCATGTTGCACAAGTCGTCAAAGCCGCACTCCAAAAGCTCGATGGGAGGTCCTTCAGCATCCGCCTTATTCTCCGGACGTTGCACCGATTGATTACCATCTTTTTCACTCTCTGTTAAACCATATGAAGGGCGTTACCTTCGATAACAAAGAGGTCCTTAAAAACTGGTTCAGCAACTTCTTTGCGGCCAGACCAGGCGATTTTCGGTGGAACGGCATCAACAATTTGGACGAGAGGTGCGAAGAGGTTGCAAACAGCAACGGCGAGTAAATAATTGATAAGCTTATGATATAATTATTGATTTGATTTTTTCTTTAAATAAAAGACTTCTGTAAAAACTTGCGAACTTATTCCTGAACCTAATATTTTTTTATTATTATTATAAATCAAACCAAAACTTGCAAATAAACAATGATTTTGGATGCGAACCAAACTAAAGTTTAGAAAAAATTAAAAAATGTATCAGGGTTGCCCATATTCAACGTACCCATCTGGCAACACTGTATCTTTTCACAAAGACTTCAAATCGCTTAATGACATACCGCATTGGAAAAGTCAGTCCAAGCAGATTTTTAAGATGGAGCAGTACACGCCACGCGAGCGCTCCCAAATTGTTGAAATTTACATTCAACAAAAGAAGTCAAAAGAAGAAGAAGAAGAACAAAATCATCATGTCCGATGAGGCTCATTTCTTATTGAATGGGACGGTAAACAAGCAAAATTGCCATATTTACTCCACTGAAAATCTTCACGAAATTCAAGAGGTACCTCTTTACGACGATAAAGTCACTGTTTGGTGCGGCGTTAGTGCGAAAACGATTACTGGGCCGTTTTTTTTTTCGAAAATGAAGATGGTCAAGCTGTTACCGTCAATCAGCAGCGTTATCGCGATATGATAACCAATTTGTGATGCCAATTATTCGTCGAAAGCGTATGAGGCAGTTCTGGTTTCAACAAGGCGGCGCTCCACCACACACAGCTCGCACCACAATCGATTTTTTGAAGAAATTGTTTAATCGTCGTTTGATGCCGAAAAATGGCGATTTTGACTGGCCACCGCGTTCGCCCGATTTAACGCCACCTGACTTCTTCTTGTGGGGATATTTAAAATCAAAGATTTATATTAATAGGCCAAAGACCATAGAAGAGCTCAAGAGCTACATGCGTGAGGAAATAGCCGCTATTCCAGCCGAAATGTTAGCTAAAACTATGGAATAGCTGCAAAACGGGCACAATACGCCACACAGGCTCAAGGCGGCTATTTGAGAGATATCATATTCAAAAAGTGATTTCAACAAATCTACTTGAACCAAATAAAATGATTATTATCGTCCACATCAAAAAAAGTGTGTTTTTCTTTGATTAAAAAAAAAACACATGGGTCCGTCGAATATGGGCAACCCAGTAGATTTTTTACATTTAACGGCATCTTACGATTTTAAAATAAAAAATAGATATCAGAAATAATTTCTTCTTAACAACAATTAACCAAGCACAAATCTGCATTAAAAGAAATTTTCTATGAAAGAAAGTATTAAACTTTATATTAACTTCGAATTCCAAGTTAGTTAAAGATTAGTTTCTCAAAACTGACTTTAGAGCTACGCTCTAATGGAATTTTTTTCTTTGAATTCTTTGTAAAATCAAAACCTTCTACGAGAAGAGCGTTCTTCAAAGAGTTCAAAAAAGTTGACCCGCCCTAATGTGGATGCATATGTATGTTTTTGTTTGGTTAGTCAACAATATTGCTAATTTCCATTTTACAAGGTCTAAGCAACATTAAGTGGGACAGAGGGTGCTTCGAGGTAAGCAAAGACATGTTTGTACATGCCGACACACATACACGAACACATCGGCACTTTGCTGTGTGTACCTAAACACTTAAACTTCTTGTATCGTTTAGGGTAGCGCATTTCTATTGGGCTGGGTTTATGCTAAACTTTAGCTTTTAAAACACCTCAGACTGAAATGTGTTTGCATATGCTTCTTATATAATAGAAATTTGCATGTTTTAGGGCTCACAAGCGTATGCAAAAAAAAAAAAAAACATTATTTTCGTGCCTGGCCTTTTTACTGCCGTAAAATCAACCGAGTATAGATGAAAAGGACAAAACTTCACTCACATTCCACAAGCCGTTTCATGTTAAATACTACAATAATTGCCTGCTTTTGTGCTGTTATGAATAACTTACTTTGCTGGCGGTCATGCAGTGGGCCACTGAAAATAGATGTGTGCTCGCTCATTTTGTGCTTTATATGAACCCTTTACAACTCAATTAACTTTGCCTGTTTGAGATTGGCTCATTTTCGTCGCCCCAGCATAGTGTAGCAACTTTTGTGTCTGTATGTAGCTGGTAAATAAGGCGCCTAATGGTTCGACACTCACTTATTTAACGCCATACGACACGCTTCACTGCACAACCAGCACAATTTGTTTTGTTTAATTTACAGCTAAACTTATCAATTTATCAAATTTGAGGTTATACAAACAAAAGTAAATATATAACTATGTTACTCGGCCACTCGCAAAGGTATGCACACAAACTTTTTGCTACAGAAAGGCGTACAAACTTTTTGGAATTTAGAATTTGGAATTCTTGTAAATATTTTAACGGCTTAAAGTTTGATTAGCGCTGCAGTTTGGATTTACGCCTGACTAATATTTGGTTGTTCAGGACTCGACGATGTCCACTGTTGGCATGAAGCGGCAAATAATAAAAAAACATGTTTCTAATAGCGGTAGTCCCACAGATGTCACAGTCAAATGGCTGTTTGCGCTGCTGCCATAAAAGGAGCTTCTCATAGAAAACCATTTGATAGTCACGAAAAGCATACAAATGTAATTTCCCCAATCAGCACTACACACAGCACAAGTTGTGGCAGCAGCTTGACCGATGCATGAGTAAAACCTCCGCCGAAACCCTAAATACTTTGCTTCGGGTCTTCCTTCTCCTCTGCTACCACAGCTGGTACCGCATCGAATACTTTCAGAACCGGAGCGCTTCTCTCCATTCAGACGACATGAATCAGCCAATGAAGGCACTAGATCTTCATTCGCTGCGCTATGACTATGTCGTCGTGAAGCTCTTGCAGCTCATTGTCCGATAAGTCATTCAACGATAGTCGCCGGCGCCAACGCGCAAAAGTCCAAAAATCTTCCTTTCAAACACTCCAGGAAGAGCTCTGCTGATATCCATCGAAAAATTTTTGTTCACCTGGAAAAGCCAATAACGAATGCGAATAGTTGCGCTTTGATTTTCAAAAGCTGGGCTTCACGTTGGACTGAAAAGGAAGAAGCCACAGCATCGCAATCACTACGCCAAATTGAGTTTGCTCGAGAACACTTTTTTTTCCTTGATTACTCCTCTCGGGACCATAGGGCTTCGACAAGACTCTTGTCTTGCGTTGGTTTCCTTAATCTAATTTGATTTCTGACAGGGTAGGTGATTAGCCTGCCGCTACCAGTCGCAAATAGTGGGAATGGCCACCTGTCATTGCTTAGGAACAACGCCTTCTTGCTGCTTGGAGAGCCATCTGTGTTTCACATTTTTCTGCCAGAAGGATCGCACAGGTGGTTGAGGACTTCGCTAAATTTGGTGTGTCTGCGCTTGTACCGCAGCTGCCCAGTCCCAACAATGAAAAAAAATGTCCACTATACCAAACATCGTCTAGTCTTTTGCGAGGAGCTTCCCATCAGACTCAAGCTCAGGTTACCGGACCACTGCTGTGAGTTCCAGGCAGAGGTAGCCGCAATCAAGGAGGCAGCTGATTGGCCGCTCACATGCGTACTAACAGTCAGGGAAGTAAATATTTACTCCGAAAGCCAAGCGGCAACAAGGGCTCTCGGGTCAGTGGCGGTGCATTCGAAACTGGTCAGGGAATGCCTGACCTCACTTTCGGCTGCGTCCGAATTCTTTGACATAAGCCTCATCTGAGTTCCTGGTCACAGCGACATAGCGGGAAACTGTGAGACGGATGAGCTGGCCAGACAAGGGACATGTGAGGTGATTTCCCCGCAAAGGGAGAGAATCGGGATCCCCCTGACTACTTGCGGTCTGCTCCTGGAAAGATGGGCATCGCGCCAACTCAACGAGCGTTGGGCAAGTACACAAACTTGTAAGGTCGCGAAATCCTTCTGACCACGTGTGGACCGGGGCGCTCGGGCGATCTTCTGAGGTTGACTAAATATCAGCTCTCGAATCTGATGGGTTTTCTCGCAGATCACTATGCGCGAGGAATGCATGCTGTGAGACTTGGAATCACCTCGAGTCTTTTTTGCGCTGGCTGTATGGAGGATGAGGGGGAATAATCTCAGCACCACCTTCTCCTTAGCTGTCCTACTCTGGCGGGGCTAAGATTCAGGCATCTTGACTTTTACTTCTTTTCTGCGCCTGCTGATATAGCTGGCGTTGACATTAAAAATTTGATGAATTTCATCAGCAGCACAAAGCGGTTGACGACGTTCGTAAGTCCACATGCTCCTAACCATCCCAGCACTACCTCTGCCCCCTCTCCCTGTATCCCATCGGTCTTTCTCTTTCACCTCACCTCCTTCATAATGGTATCACAAAGGACGAATCCATTATTTTTTGTCCAAGTGTGCTCATTCCTTGGGAAACCATACCAACCTAACCTAACCTAAATATCGTTAAAAATGCTCATCAACAAACAACATCGTAAGAGGCAAACTATCATTTAAACAAACAAAGGCAATTATTCTCTTAGTAGATACTCAGGTACAAAATTTCTATAATATTCGATATTTTGTCAACATAATTATTTACACTTATTTAGAAATTTATAATATATAATATTTTTTTTTCAATTACAAGCAAATCATACAAAAGTGCACTTATCAATAAAAGACAAAGAATCCGCACAAAGAGTGATATACCAAATTGCGGAAGACCGCAAATATTATCGCAAAACTATTTACGTAACCAAACGAATAAATCCGAAACACCGAAATAATACCTGACGAACAAAAAAATTATATCACAAATAGAATTATTTAATCAGCAATCACGGCGCAGAAGCTTCACAGCAGTGCTGAATAAATACCTGCATATAATAAAAGTAAATTAATGGCGAAAATGTGTAGACAAGCACGTAGCGGCATAAATACCATATAAGTGTTTGGTAATTCAAATGCATGTATACTGTACACATACACAAACCCCATACAAGCACGAACAAATTAGGCACCAAGCGACTTCCGCCCATATGCACAGATACCCGAATATTTAGCTTTGTGTGCTTTGGCGCGCGTAAAACCCAACAAATGTGTAAGCATCAGCGTGGCCTATCACTAGGCGCTTGGTGTTATGTGTGAACGTGACAATTGTTGAACATTTTTGGTATGCGCAAATAATTTGTAAATATCGAAAATTTCGTGTTATTCAATATGTGTATGGTCAACATTTGCTTTTGTTTTTGGATTTTATTTTATTTTCATTTTTTTTATTGTTTTATTTGGCAGCCAAATATTGACAATGTTCATTTTACTAATTCTCATTTAAGCTATTGTCAAATAAATAATGAAATTTGATTATAAAATATATGAAATTCATTTTTGGCAGGGTATTTGAAAATAGCGGTGCACAGCAAAGGGTAATTAAAACTTAATGATTGGTCGAGTAGAGGGATTCAGTAGGAAATTCGGAAGAGCGTAATTATTATTTGAATTTGAAAATTTGGCAATTTTCAACGAAAAATTCTAATTTTTTGCAAATTACCAATTGTGCCACTTCTATACTAAAACCAATTATAACCGCGCTGTTAGTTCTGCCTTCTTCAAACTTGATAAAGAGGCAAAGCGAATGGGTCTGGTGATGAACGGGTCTGTCTTCAAACAAACAGTCGGCGCACTCGCGTATTGGCACCCACGTCACTGTTGACAGCTATGATGTCGAGGTTGTAAAAGAACGAGCGATAATACCTATAACAATCTCAGCCTTGAAATCCAACGTAGAATCTCTCTTGCCAACAAGTGCTACTTTGGACTAAGTAGGCAACTGAGCAAAACTAACACTCATCTCAAGGCTCTCATCATGCCCGTCCTAACGTATGGCGCAGAAGCGTGGACGATGACAACATCCGATGAAGCGATGCTTGGAGTGTTTGAGAGAAAGATTTAGTGGAAGATTCTTGGACCTTTGCACGTTGGCGACGGCGAATATCGCAGGCGATGGAACGTTGAGCTGTATAAGCTTTACGACGACATAGACATAGCGCAGCGAATAAAGATCCAGCGGCTTCGTTGGCTGGGTCATGTCGTCCGAATGGATACAAACGCTCCGGCTTTGAAAGTATTCGATGCGGTACCAGCTGGTGGTAGCAGAGGAATAGGACGGTCTCCTTTGCGTTGGAAAGATCAGATGGAGAAAGACTTGGCTTCACTTGGGGTGTCCAATTGGCGTCGGTTAGCACGAGAAAGAAACGACTGGCGCGCTTTGTTAAACTCGGCCAAAATCGCGTGAGCGGTTTTCGCGCCAATTAAGAAGAAGAAGTGCTGTGCTTAAAATAATAGCAGAGCAAATGAACTACCAAGTTTTAGATTTTTTTTATATATAATTTTTGTATGGTCTCATAAAACAAAACAACTTAAATTTCTTTTTAAGGTTGTGGAATAAGTTCGTAGCGTTTTCACCGAAGACTTTTATTTTAACAAAAATCAATAAGTTAATCAATTATTTATTCGCCTTTGCTGTTTATAACCACTTCCCATCTTTCGCCCAATTTGTTGATGCCGTTCCATCAAAAATCGCCTGGTCTGGTCGCAAAGAAGTTGTTGAGCCAGTTTTTAGGGACCTTTTTGTTATCGAAGGTAACGACGCCCTTCATATGGTTCGACAGGGAAGGGCAAAGATGGTAATCGGTTGGGGCAATGTTCGGAGAATACGGCGGATGCTCGGATGTTGAAGGACCTCCCATTCGAGCTCTGGAATGGGGCTTTTACGACTGGATCTGGGACCTGGCGTTGTTCTGAAGGAGTATGTTTTGATCATGTCGATCAGGTTTTTTCATTCGAATAGCCTCATTCACGCGGTGCAGCTGCGCAATGTAGAGAAGCTCCTTGTTAACCGTGGCATTTTTTTCGAGCATTTTCCACTACACCATGCCCTTTAGTCCCGCCAAACACATATCCAGATTTTTTTTGAATGAAGATCCGGTTTGACTCTCGGCTTTGGTGTATCTACTGGAGCCACCCATTCCTTTTTTTACTTCATATTGATGTTAGGCTGGTTTGGCGACCTTCAAAAGTGATTTGAGATGTTCTGCAGTGAATTCAGAAGGCCTTCCGCTATAGGGCTTGTCATCGGCGTCAAAGTCGCCATATTTAAACTTTGCAAACCATTTTCGATCTCGCCTATGACACCTTGAAGTTGCATCAAATTTTGTGTAACAAATGGAATTAAGTGCTAAAAACACTTGAAATGTTGGCAGTGGTGCGGTGAGGGCACTCTGAGTCAAAAAAGTCTTTGCAAGTGGTACAAGCTTTCAAAGAAGGTCGAGAAGGGGTGAATGACGGCGCTTGTCCTGGTCGCCCCAGCACATCAACAACCGATGAAAATGTTGAGAAAGTGAAGAAAATTGTTATGGAGAATTGTCGAATCACAATTAGAGAAGTTGTTGAGGATGTCAGCATATCGGTTGGCTCATGCCATGCAATCTTCTCGGAAAATTTGGGCATGAAGCTTTTGGCAGCAAAGTTCATTCCAAAATTGCTGAATTTTAACCAATACCAACGACGCATTGGCATCGCTCGGGCATCGAATTGTTGAATGACGTCAACGATGATCCAGATTTGCTTAAAAGGGTCATAAGTAATGACTAGTCATATGTATATGATTATGACATCGAAACTAAAGCCTAATCGTCCCAATGGAAGAGTCCAGAAGAGCCAAGATCAAAAAAAGCAGGCCAAGTTCGATGAAATGTCAAGGTTTTGCTCACTGTTTTCTTCGATTACCATGGCGTAGTGCATCAGGAGCTCTTACCACTAGATCGTACGGTAAATAAACAGTATTACCTTGAAGTTGTGAAAAAAACGCCCGGAATTGTGGAAAAAAATGCATTGCTTTTGCATCACGATAATGCACCTACTGACTCATCTTTGCTGGCGAGAGATTATTCGGCCAAAAGCAACACCGTTATCATACCTCTGCCAACGTATTTGCCAGATTTGGCCACCTACGACTTTTTCCTATTCCCAAGATTGCAGAGACCCCTGAAAAGACGGCGTTTTGCGCCGATTTTGGAGATAAAAACCGAGTCGCTGAAAGAGTTCAAGGGCATACCAAAAAGTGCATATCAGAACTGCTTCGAGGATTGGAGAAAATGCTGGCACAAGTTTATTATACCTAAGGGAGATTACTTTGAAGGAGATAAAATAGAAATTGATGAAAAAATAAATATTTTTTGAAAAAAAAAATAAAATTCGGCTTACTTATTGAACACACCTAGTATACTAATAACACACCAAAACCACACGCGACTGTTAGTTAACAACTGATTCTAATTTGTTTGCGATATGTTGAATTAATAGCCATTCAAACTATTTAAACTAAACAAAAACAAAAGTGGACACAGTTTTTTCCCCAAATCAGAAGTGATGAAAACGCGATGTTTTCATAATTGCAAGCGTCCACATAACTAAAAAATGTGATACATTTTTTCTTTTTAAATTATAATTAAAATGTGTGTCTGGGTGTGGTTTTTCATTTAACTTGTAACTTCACATTTTCATCACATAACAACTGCCATGTAAACTGCCACAAATTACTGTTATTCAACGCAAACATTTTTCCCATTTATTTATTTGCGCGCTGGAAATTCATATTTACAATAACTTATAAAATTTGTTGATTTAACGCAATTAAATATTTATTGTTTTGCAATCCTCCTAAACCACAAATACCCTAAATATTGCTGCGAAATTTATTGCTGCAATTGTTGTTGTTATCGTTGTAAGCTCTCGACTTCAAAAATGCTTTGCATATTAGAAATGGCATTGTGAGCGATTTTTGCAATTGCTGGTATTTCGGGATGAGTTTTAAATGAAATTCATTTCGGCGCTAATATTGGGATTTCACCGGATGAATCTGGCAATTGGACTAAAAAGACCTGATTGGGATGATCAAACCATACTCCTTCACGACAACGTCAGACCCCATGTTGCGCAAGTCGTCAAAGCGGCACTAAAAGAGCTCGAAAGGGAGATCCTTCAGCATCCGCCGTATTCTCCGGACCTTGCACCGACCGATTACCAGCTTTCCCACTACCTATCAAACCTTCGATAACAAAGAGGTTCTTATAAACAGACTCAACAACTTCTTTGACACCAGCGGGGAAAAACGCTACGAACCAATAGAAATTCCGCAATTAAATTCCGTAGTAAGTCAAGTCCAGTGCCGATTTTCTCGACATTGCAGTATTAGTGAAGCAGTTCTTTACTTTTAAATTCTGCAGGCAATTTATTGGCAAAAGTGGTGTATACAGGGTGGCACAAAAGTAATCAATCATATTTGACATTTGTGAACAAGACAGCTGGAGTATACAAATAAATAAGCAATAGAGCGCGTAAATGCTCTTCCATTTTGAACCCAGCAGTAAACCACACCTGGCCCGCCCTGTTTTAAAGATATTTCATTGTTTGTCCATGCTGAGCGATCACTAATGATAACCTTGAACTTCTTGACGAATCCTAGTTTTCGTTCCATCTTGTCACAGAAAATCAGCACAGAGTTCCCGCATGCATTGCACCCGAGATTTTCGAATCTCCAAAGTTACTTGGCAGCCGAAGCTTCGCTCACAATTTCCTTTTTCAGCATAGTTAAAGAGCAAACCTTGTACGAGTAAACCTATCATCATTGTTGCTGTATTCCTATTTTGGACCCGAACTAATCGAAATGAATTAAAATTCAAATACTCACCGTTTGCTTCTTCTTCGCACGTGAGTTAGATCTGAAACAAGAAAATACATTTTTATTAGTTTTTGAAGTTTAATGCTTTCTACAGATAAGACTTTGTAATTGTATGTCAAAGTTCCAAGCCAATGATAGTAAAAATGAGGGAATAAGTATAGGGAATACCAGAAAATTTAATATATTTTATTGTAATAAACTAGTTTTTACTTCTTTCAATTCGGTATTTACAAATTTCCAGACTAACGGGATTCAAACAAACTAATACTATGATTTCTGGAACCTAAAAACAATGGATCTCGTGGCTTGACATCCTTAGTATGGTTATATGTCGATATGTGCATAGATCTACTTCGCAAAATAATGCAAAAAAATATTTATCTAAAAAACCTCATATTTTTATATTTTCTCTTGAGTCTGGTGAAGGTTATGGGATTTAAAATTATTACTGTAACAAATTGTGCGATTGGAGTCGTGTGTTGTTTGATGTGGCATATTTTCTTATTTCTTAAATTATTTTGGGTACTTTGAGATTACGATGAATTTGTGCATTTGTGATATAAAACGGGACGATTGGAATCTTTGAATTATTTCGATGTTGAAGTTAGTTGCAGTGCCCCAAGGTTGAATGCCATACGTCCATGTCGGTTTCAAGATAGCTGAGTAAAGTGAGAACTTACTTTCAAAAGAACCATGAGAATCTCGATGTAGTAACCAATTTACGCTTCTAAGTTTTATTCCTAGAGCCCTCCGTTTGGTGAAAATATGGATTTTCCATGTAAGTTTGCTGTCAAGATGCATGCCGAGATATTTTGTGACGTTAGTTTGAGGGATGATTTTCGATTTAGTATCAAGGTTAGACAGCAAGAGTTCCACAGGTACACTACAAGTAGCACTTACGTGCTGCTTTGAAACCATAATGTGGACCACTACCTGCGAAAAAATTTAGGGAAGAGAAAACCTTCTACAGCCATCCAGTGCTGTTGGTGTAGTGGAGGAAGGAAAAGGGATCTAGGCTGGAGAATCTCCTTAAGTCATCCCCAAAGGGCACTCTAAGGAATCTCAAGAGCCCAGCCGCCAGAGCCGGACATTTGCAGAGAAAGTGTTCCACAGTCTCTTTCTCTGCAGGATCTCCACGGCTTCTGCAGTAGGGCTTGTACGGAATTCCAAGCTTATCCGCATGAGTACTGATCACTCAGTGAACACCGCAATGGATTTAGAAATTGAATGGCGGAGAGTTCCCAACACCTTAAGCGTTCTGTTTCTATCGTATTGAGGCCATAGTGTTTTTGATGAGACAGACCTCCAGCTTGCGTTTTTTTAGAAAGAAATTGTGTAGTTTCCCTTAAACAACGGTCAAGGGGACAACTGAAACCGGTTCTGTCGACCCTTTCCTGGCAAGCTCGTCAGCAATTTCATTTCCCTCTATATTCCTGTGCCCAGGAACCCAGATAAGTGAGATGTTTCCTCCTCGTTCGAGACGTTTGAGTTCCTCCTTATAGGAGTTCACCAGAAGAGAGCTGCAATACGGCGACGACAGGGCCTTGATCGCAGCTTGACTATCGGAAAAAATATGTATGTATGTTTCCCTCTCAACAGCAATTCCTAAGCATTTTGCATGCTTGCAGGAGCGCAAAAACCTCTCCTGCTCGTTTCCGGCAGTTTAAAGGAGACCGAAATGCTGGCTGATTTTGAGTAAACCACTTCAGATTCCAACTTGGATCCATCAGTGAACACAGAGGTACCTATATCAGTGCCGACTCTTCTCTCTTTCCAGTCTTGCCTGCTCGGAAAGATAGCCCTAGCACAGCCCTCAAAACCCAGTTTGCGGATGGAGGGATCAGTGCGAGGTACAGAGAAGGAAGGGAAGATCTGTTTCAAGATGCTACTGTGTCCTACAGAAAGTTGCCTCCAGAGGCCAATCTCCTTCAACCTAATAGCACTCTGAGCAGCAATGGATTTAACCTGCAGATCCACAGGAAGAAAGTGCAGAATAAAGTTGAGAGCAGCAGTGGGACATATTCTACAAGCACCAGTGATGCCCACACATGCAGTTCTCTGCACTCTCTCTAGTTTAGTGGTGTTGTAGTCCTTCGGAAGAGCTACCCACCAAACTATGTAACCGAAGTCAAAATTGGCAGAACCACTAAGTTTTTGGATGTACAACTTAGTGGTTCTGACTCTTAGTATGACTCGTGGCTTGAAACCCCATTTTTTGCCGAACATAGATTTACAGGCGCAAAAGGCTATACTGGACTTCTTAACACGATTTTCTATGTGCAGCTTCCAGTGGAGCTTGGGGTCAAGTATTGCACCAAGATACTTGACTTCCGATGAAAGAGTAAGACACTGGTTGTTAAGTCTTGGAATCTTAAAAGGTGGAGGCTTGCATTTCCTAATGAATAGCATCAACTCCGCTTTGTCAGAGTTGACTCTGAGACCACAACTGGCAGCCCATCTACTGAGTGTAGCCAGTGGACCTTCCAAAATTTCAGCCGTTACTGATGGGAAGGGACCTGAGACCATTAGGACCAAGTCATCGGCATATGCTACCACCTTTACCCCACCCCTGTTTAAGTGAGTTAAAGCTTTATCCACAGCTACTAGCCAAAGAAGAGGCGAGAGGACGCCGCCCTACGGTGTACCCCTATGTACGAATCTAGAGATTCTAGCCCCTCCTGCCACAACATTTATTTCCCTACCACCAAGCAGGAACGAGATCCAGAGATAGATAGGACTTTCCACCCCTAGCCTATTTAGAGCAGTGACAATTGACTCCGCCGTAATATTATTAAAGGACGCCAAAGTGAATTGTTTTCCCTCCAGAGATTTCTCTAAAGTCCCTACTACCTCATGTAAGGCTGACTCGCTAGATTACCCTTTCAGGTAAGCGTGTTGGGCTGGACAAAGTCTGGTTTCCAAGTGCTCTCGGATGTGATAGTCGATCACTCTTTCAAACACCTTGAGAATAAAGGAGGTAAGACTTATAGGTCTGAAGTCCTTGGCCAGGACGTGGCCCCTCCTCCTGCCTTAGGAATGAAGACCACCTTGGTTTGCTTACAGCTAGCAGGAACGTAGTTTAGCGAGATACACACCAAACAGATTTTATAAAGAACGAAAACCACCAAGGTTTAAGGCATGATGGCATCGATACCTGGAGATTTGAAAGGGAAAAAGCTCTCGATTGCCCAGTTTATTCTGTTGACGGACAGGACAGGTGTCAGGGACATCGCAGGTAACCCCTCCTGCCGGTTCGCGTCTTCGTTACAAACTGGAGCAATAGAATTTTCCGGAAAATGTGCATCAATAAGGATTTCTAAGGATTCGCCTGCAGATTCAGCCCACTCCCCGTTCTCTCTTTTGACAAGAGTTTTACAGGAGTGGTCCTTGGATAGGATCCTGCTGAGTCTGGCCGAGTCTTTTGTCTATGTCCCTTACTAGAATAAAAAAAAATTGACAAAATGGTGCGGCTTGGAATTTGAATCGTGTTTTTCAGTTTTTTAATAAAAAAAATATGAAATAATTGAAATAATCATATGATTCTAGTACGGACGATAGCCAATGATGTTGTGAACAACATATTAGAATTTTTGACGAATCGATTCAATAATTTTTTTTTGCCAGAACACCAGGCCGAAAAAAGTAGTTTTGAGATAATTGAGTTTTAAGTTTAGAGAGTGGCTGCGTGACGAATCTGACTCTACTTGCTAAAACGTCTGCAGAATCGAAAATACTGGGAATATCCTTCCAAAAATTTGACAGTATATTCCTAAAAGCCTTTCGAAATGTAAAAAAAAACATTTTTTTTAATTCTAGACGACCAGGACCCCTTAATGCGATATTTAACTCTAAATTTCCTATTTATTATCCTAAATTTCCTATTAACTTCAAACTATTTTGCATCGATTCTTATTTTTACATAGAAAAAAGTTATAACATTATCTAAATTTGCAAATATTTTCGTTTCTTTTCATTACCGATACAGCAGTCAAATTTATTAGCCAATATTCGCCGAAAAACGCCCGCCTCAAAGAGAAGCAACGAACGCTAAAAAAAAATTCGAAATAATAAATTATTGTTACTGCACGTCTGCATGCAAATAATAAAAATGAGCGCAGATAGAAAAATATTCATTAATAAAAAACGTTTACCAAAAGTAACACCAGTTTACAAATTTCAAAAAAATTGCTATCTTTAGCATTTGACTGGAATTACTTATTTAACCCGGCGTTCGTCGCTACTGGGTAAAAAATACCACAGAGGAAATAAAACCACTTCTAACTTTTTTTCTACAAAATATCCTGACCTGCCGCTTCAAGTCCTTTCTGCATAGAAACAAAAGAAATAAAGGAAATAAATATTTAATTACTTATTTGTGTTTGTATTTGCCTAGCGGCAAGCCCCGAGTTAAATTTGCCGCTGAATCCGCATTGAAGTTCCATATTAAGAAACAGGAATAGCTTGCGAGATATACTTAAATAACCAGGTATCTTGCAAACTGTGTACGCTGATTTTGTCAAGGCTTTTGATAGAGTCCCTCATAAAATATTCGTTTTTAAAGTGGACAGTTTGTATTTCCACTCAAGTGCTTTAGCTGATGGTATCACTTCCCAATCCTTTGGTGGTTCTCAAGATAGCATTTAAGGTACTCTATTGTACATTATTTTCATCAATGTTATTGGGTCTGGTATATTGTCTACCCACTTTCTTCTGCATGCAGATGAACTTAAAATCTCCGGCTTATAGCTCTCCTTGATTATGGTACTGTTAAATTTCATAAATTACACAACGAATTTCTTGTGTTCTGGTCTGTTTTGCTCCAATCTCTTAACTTCATTCCAGGTAAGGTGCACGCCCCGTTTTTCTGACATCAGCAATCATCTCCAGGTGTTTGCTAGGGCTTCCTTGTGGATTCCAGTCGATGTTATGCCGCCATTTTTCCTGCGCAGAATATGAGCGATCCAGCCCCATTTTCTCTTTCGGATCTCTGTATTGGCTTCTGCTGTGTTTTGGCGCATCAGTCAGCATTTGGCATAGTATTTGGCCAGCATATTTTGAAGATTTTTCGTAGTCATCCAGTTACGAAGACTTTTAGTGAGCCTGTGACAGCTGTCGTCGCATTCCATTTTCGCCGTAATGTAAAGAATTAAAAATCCAATGTTTTGTGCGCCGTGAAATGTGTGATGCGTTCCAACTTGATTGCAGTGAAGCAATTGCCAACGTTACCTTCTTTTCTCGGCTTTTTATATGATTGATTGCTGCATTTAAAGCCTCTTAATAATACAAGAGATGTCATTTCGTCCTTTTTTGTTGCATCTATCATAGGTGGGTCTATCGATTGGCCCATCCTCTTAGAAAAAAAGGCATTTCATAGTACCTTCCAATAATTTTCGACATGTACGTTTTTTCTATATAACACATGAAGTATCTCAGTATGCTTCTTATAAGAGCTTTCAGTTCCAAGAGGTTCGACGTGTCATTCCCTTATAAGCCCGTAAGAATTTTTGTATTCCTTAACTTTTGAAATATCAAGTTTATGATGCGTTAGTGTTTTGTTTTGTGAAATGAAAAGCCTCACTTTCTAATCAAACTGCAAGTTTGGGAGATTTTTGACAAGAAAATCAACCTTTGTGGATCCATTTTTCAGCAGATGAGGTAAAGGTAATGATAATGGCTGTACGGGGTAGTCAACAACCTAATAAGGTTCTTAAACCGCACAGACTGGATATAGTCATGCCGGATATGGCAACAAAATGTTGCGAAAACGCTAGTTGGATTCTGGAAGAATCTTAGTGGTAACAAACCAAATAACGGGGTAGGCTAACGCTCCTATGTACTGTGACCAGATTGGTCTATTGAGCGCCTATAAATGTTTAATTCTAGGTATTTAGTATTGCGAGTCTGCATCCTCTAGTAGGTACGACCCTAGAATTCTGTTTCTCCTGTGACCTAATGCTTCACAGTTGGTGATTAAGTGCTCCATGGACTCTCCTTCAACACAGAATAAACTTCATAAAATAGTGCTAAATAGTTATATTGTATTGAAATGCTTATTGAAGGCAAAGTGGCCTGTAAGTGCTCCACACGGTAATCTGAGACCCTTTTTTGTCTAGGGTTAGAGCAGATTTTGCTCTGTTGATATTAAAGTTCAACAACTTTTTGGAGTGATTGGGGCCGTTTGTGCCGTTCCAGTATACCTCCTTATTTATTTTGGTTCCACTTTTTTTGTATCCTGTTTAAGGGTTTTTTGTTTGCTAAAGCCGAAAATTTAAGCTGGTCCAATAAATTATTCTTCGGCCTCTTTTTTGCCACAAAAGTCTGCTTTATCGTTTGCTTCATGTCCCTCATGTCCTGGTACCCACATCAGCGAAACCTGATTGAGAGCCGCAAGTTTGTTGAGTGCATTATTATACTCTATAAGAACTTTTGAATTCAGCTTAATGCTTTTTAAGGGTTTGAGGACTGATTGACTTTGCGAAAGTTTTTTAATTTTTTACTTTTTCGAACCCTCTGTTGGATGCGATCTCCACTGTTTTGGCGAAAAACTCCGCATGAAAAATTGTGGTACCTGTGCGCCGTGCTAAAGATTTGCGTACTCTAGGCTCCACTATTCCTGGTCCTACCCCCTGGAACGTTTTGGATTCATTTGTATACCATTTTTGCGCGTCATCAAGCCTTGTTGGGCCAGTGTGCCATTCTTCCCTAAATGGGAAGGTAACCTTGTATTTGCAGGGAAGGTAAAAGCATGGAAATTAAATTGTCTCGAAATCCGTGTCACTGTATCAACCTTTTAAAAGCTCCTCAAACTCTAAAAATCTAAAAACGAGTTGATATATGGCCACAAAAGCCAATTTGTTTTTTTCTGTTTCTTTTTGATTTTTGCCATTTTGAAAGTGTTTAGTACGCAATTTTTCATCATATAAAAAGTTTCTTGGTTGAAGCGGGAAGTAAATTGGGAAAGCTTCTAGAACATTAAGCATTCAAATATTTTATTTAATAACGTTTATTGATGTTGCCAAAGTTGATAAATACACATTGGCGGGTCCAATACAGTTTTTTTTTAATTTTTCTTTTTAGTTTGTCACTTCTTGCAGAAAATGCACAATTGGGGCTTTCGAATTTGATAATTAGGAATATAAATTCAAATTTAAAGATCAAAAAGAGCTTATCTGAAAAATAATGAACTTTTTTTTAGAATTAATAATATTTTATTAAGCTTTGAGTACTTTCGAAATTAAAAAAAAATAATCATCATCATTTCATTCCTTAAGTGCATTTTTAAGGGCTTTAAAAATTTTTTATATATTAAAAATAATAATAATTAACATCATTTAATTCGCTTTGAAGTGGTTAAAAATTAAAAAAAAATTATAATAATAATTACCATCTTTTCATGGTTAAGTGCACTCGGAACTGACTTAAGGTGAATTTTTTTTTTTTTTTAATTAAATAAAAAAAATAATAATTACAATCATTTTATACTTTAAGTGCATTCTTAAGTGTTTTGAAAATTGAAAAAAAAATTAAGAAAAACATTAAAAAAATAATAATAACTACCATCATTTAATTCGATTCGAAGTGCTTAAGAAGTAAAAAACATTATAAAACTAATTACCATCATTTCATGCTTTAAGTGCATTCGGAACTTCTTGAAGGTAAAAAATTTTTTTTTTAATTAAATACAAAAAAATAATAATAATTACCATCATTTCATGCTTTAAATGCTTAAGCGCTTTCAAAAATGAAAAAAAAAAATTAAGAAAAAAATAATAATAATTATCATCATTTCATTTGCTTTGAAGTGCTTTAAAAATCGCGTTGCATTTTAACAATTTTTTTTATGGTGTTGTCCATTTTTATCCAAATAAAATACATTTTCTGTATGGTGGGAAACCTCAACCATAAGCAAATAAAATTTTCCAAAATCAACGTGATTTTTGAAACACTTCAAAACTTCACTTTCTTACCCTAATTGAATGGGTCATAAAACTGTATTCTCAGAAAATTTCAAAAAATTTTAATTAAGTGGTAGGAACCTTTAAATCAAGGAAAATTTCATAAATATTTCTGAATTTTGTGCAAAGTAAACAACTTTAAACCATACATTTTTTTTTGTAAATAATAAACAATATTTGTATGGCAATTAATTGAAATTAAATTAAAAAAATTTAATTCAAAATTTATAATCACACAAAAAGCGTACATACAAAATTAAATTTATAAAATTAAAAATTCATAATTTAAATTTGTGCATAAAACGAATTCAATCTCATAGGACCTGTAACAAATTATGCTTTAAAATTTTTGGAAAATTTTTGGAAAATTTTTGATAAAGAAATAAATTTCATTTACTATCCTTACTATCCAATACCCCTTTCCACCATTTCTTCAAGTTATGATTATTTTGTAGATGCGACTTATGTGTCGCAGAACTGTTAAAGGTTTAATAATAAACTTCATAAACGATTTCGAGCTCAAATTTTAGCCAAAATTTCCTCTGTCAAATGCCATAGGTCAAAATCGAGGCAAACTAGTGTAATCAAAACACATACAAAATCCACCAAACATAAATATTTACGCTTAGCTTTGTTGCGAATGGTTAAGCCACGAGCGACAGTCAGCCGCGGATGGCCAAACTGTCAGTACCTTCATCAACGGTCAGCCAGTCTAATCAATCAAAGAGCATTTGCAACACAAGCCACAAACACACACACACAAACACACAAACATACATATGTACGATTCGAATCAACGATCGTTGAAGAGCGCAACATCAACACATTCGCACTGGCTGGCTGGCGCATTTCAACCCATTTCATTTGGGTTATTTTTTAAGCTTTATAGCCTTTTTAGCAATTTTTCTTTTCTTTATTTGCTTTTTGCTTTTGCTACTTTTGCTTTTACTACTTGGTGTACCTTTTTTTAATATTTATTTTTTCACGCTTCAAATGCCAAACAAGCAAAATTGGTAGCTTCTTCTTGGGCGTTCCGCACTGCTGCTGCACACAAAAAATTAAGAAAAATGTATGGTAGCTACAGCAATTTCCAGTGCTTAGCTTTCAATTTTCAAATTCGTACATACATACATACATAAATAACGAAAAGTCAGGGGATTAGTGAATGCACGTGGAAAAAGAAAAATAAAGAGATACATTTTTGACAACGCACCGTTGGCCGAGTGAGGTCAGCGCAATATAATTGACAGCTGGCAAATAGAAAACGTAAACTAATACAATAATAAAAGAGTAGGGCAAAATGTATTTAAAGTATTTTTTTATTTATTTATTTATTTTTTGTTTTTGAAAACACTCCATGCACATACACTCCCATACATACTTTTTTTAGCTCAAAAATTGATTTGGTAATTTGTGCGCCAAAGACTGGTAATTTATTATAAATCGTGAAAAAGTTGGCAGTGAAGTAAATGCGGAGAGCTTAGCATATTTTCGGGCGCATATTTTGTAAATTTAATTAAAGCTTGATGAATTGCGTTTGCAAAATTTACACACACACACCCACACATTCATGAACGAAATTGTGCGCACGCACACACGGGAAAATAAAAATCTTTATGATTTATTTTGCTAGACTTTGTGGTTGTGTAAGTTGTTATTGGCGTAGCGGCCGACGTCAACTGAAATGATTGAATGACATAAGTGAGTGCTTAATTGCCTGAAAGTATACTACATGATAGTGATGATGATGGTGAAAAGCTAAAATTTAATTTGCAAATTGTGTAACGTTTCGAAACAATTCGCCAAAAAGAAACGATGAATTAAGCTGGTAATCACCGCAAGCTCTTTAATCGAGCGCTTAATGCCTCAAAATGCAGGGGTTCCTATGGGTACAAAACGCAACTTTCACATAGCTTAGTTGGAGTAATTTCGACATTTGAAGTGAGTAGAAAGTCTCACTTCTCGCCTTAGATTGAACTTCCAAAGGTGTTGTTGCACAAAATTCGACGTCAAGTGAGCTGCGAGATGACTAAGCATTTAAACTTAATTTTTGTCTAGAAGTTAAAAGTCCTACAGACTAGATTATAAATGGCTTAATAATTTCGCCTAAGAATAAAACATGCATGCAGATTCGGGTAACTAAAATTCAATATGAAATCTCTTTGAGACGGTTCTAAATCTCGAAAGCGATTTAAAGATTGGAGCAATTGTGTGGAGTCGTGCATTTGAACTCTTTTTTGAGCTGAAAATTTTACGGTGTGCAAAGTTTGGGTCATCTTACATCCACAGCTCCATTCACTAGCGAAAGTATTGATGTGAAAAAACTCACTTAGCACTCACAGACTTGTCTAGTGGGATGATTATTACGACATAAACGAATAACGCCTATACACCTGCGACTATCCACATTCACATTAAGAATTTCAGTAGCAGTTTTTAAAATTTTGCTAGCATTATTTGCATCAAAATGTAAGCTTTGTCACAATGCCCCGGCGAATAAAAAAAATCGGGCCTCATTTTTATTCAAATAGAAAATTGGTATGTTCCCCTTGAGACCTCCTATATATATTATTTAATAAAAATATTGCTACCCTAAAACTGTGAAGGTAGAAATTTTCCTAGTTTCGCCGAGCTCTTCCTCCTATTCGCGGCTTGCGTCTTGATGTTGTTCCACAAATGAAGGCTCCTACAATTTTAAGCTGACTCCGTATGGCAAATGATTTTTATGAGGAGATTTTTTATGACAGAAATACACGCGAAGGCAAGTTAACCATGTCTTCCAAGGACCCACAGAAAGTGGTCCGTTATCAGTCCAACCAGCTGTCTGCAGTCCTTTCTGCTTAATGAAAGGAAGATTTGCGACAGTCGGTCCGACATGACACGTAACATCAGTTTAGCCCATCTGCAGCCTCTCTCAGCCTACCAAGCTCACTTGTGGCTTGTAGTAAGCTATTTGCTAAACGCGGCTTTGATGGCTGCAGTAGGGAGTGGCAGTGTTTACCGACATAGTTCAGCCTGGATTCACAGGACTCGACTACCCTTGATGTGATTGGGGGGCTGTTTAAGGCCATGAGCGCAGCTTGGCTATCACATATACAGGGTTGCCCATATTCGACGGACCCATCTGGCAACACTGTATCTTTTGACAGAGACGTCAGATCGCTTAATAACATACCGCGTTGGAAGTGTCAGTCCAAGCAGATTTTTACCATGGAACAGTACACGCCACGCGAGCGCTGCCAAATTGTTGAAATTTACATTCAACAAAAGAAGTCAATTGTGAAAAAAATGCGCCTTTTAAGAACACCATTAAACGTTTGTACGAAAGGTTTTCGACTGGTGATGCTCTTTCTAATCCAAAGAGGCCAAATCAAAACCGACCAAGGCGTCGCCAAGGACATCCCAAAATCGCCGTTCTCAGCAATTAGGCATTGCTCGGACCACTTTACAACGAATTATCCGCATTGATTTGCGTTTATTCCCGTATAAGATTCAATTGACGCAAAGATTGTTGCTTGCGGACAAGCCTCGTCGATTGGAATGGACTCAAAGAGTCATCGAAATCCGTCGGCTCCGTCGAATATGGGCAACCCTGTAGGTCTGCCTCTCCATCTGTTTTCCACAACAAAGTTCGTCGCTTCTTGAACAGCATACACCTCCACCTGAAACACAGATGCACGCATTCCAAGAGCAAAGTGCAGTTTTGTCCCGCTGGATTCTGCGTAGACCCTAGAGCTGGAGCCGTGCTTGGTCCTGGAGCCATCCGTGAATATGCGAAAATGGTGTTTGCCGGGATCATTTTCTGAGTTTGACCACAATTGAGCCTCTGGCAGCACTACACTGTATCTCTTTTCTCAAGTACGACTCTTGATGGTAAGGAGTCAAGGAGCATGGAGAGGATCGTTGAATGAAAGTCCACGCCTTCTCTGTTTTCCAATGCCGGGCAGGGGCCGTACCAATTTCCATTGTGTTTCAGCCTGCAGATGGCCTTTAAGGAATGTCCTTGCATGAAAACATCGTGGTGGTAAAGCAATCAGAGCATCTAATGCCGGGCCTGAAGTAGTCGGTGCAACAGATGGCCTGACTCCGACGAGAAGGAGTCTACTCATCTAGACCACTGATGCATAGGTGATAATTGGTCTTATCATATCCATGTAGGACCTTGCTAGGAGCAAGACCCCACGTTTTCCCAAAGACACCCTTGCACCGCCAGAAAGTTGTCAATGCTTTGGATGTCTTTATTTCAACGTGTGACTTCCAAAGAAATTTACTATCGAGGATTACTCCAAGATATTTGGTTTCTTTTGATAGCTGGATTGTGATTCCTTTTAGCTTAGGCAGAACGAGTCCATCAAGCTTCCTCCTTCTGGTAAAGAGGACAATACGAGTTTTGGTGGGGTTTACCAGTAGCCCATTAGCACTGCACCAAGTGTCAGTCATATGAACGATGGGAATGGCCCAGAAAGAAGGTAACTAGGTGCCACATCAATTGAAGGAAACCGATATCGAGAGACGTTCGTTGACGTGTGAGGTGCTCCTTGAACGGCATAAAAGAAAAGGTTTTCTGCATCGCATCGTCACTGACAATGAAAAATGGATATATTATGATAACCCTAAGCGTCGAAAATGTTGCAGCCTGCCAGGTGAACCAGGTCCATCGACATTGACAAAAATAGTCTTACTTCAAAGTTTATATTTGCATCTGATGGGATGAGAAGGGTGTCATCTATTATGAACTCATTAAACCATCTGAAACCATATGACACTATCACTGGCGATCGTTACCGACTGCAGCTAATGCGTTTGAATCGATCTCTCAAAGAAAAGTGGCCGGAATGGGACGGTAGGCATGACAAACAGATTTTGCTGCATGATAACGCCAGGGCACACGTTGTTGAATCGGTCCAGAAATATTTAAAGTGACTGAATTGTGAAATGTTACCCCACCCGCCGTATTCCCCAGACATTGCACCTTCGGACTATCTTCTGTTCCGATAAATGCAGTCAGTCCTTATTGGAGAGCGGTTCACTTCTTACGAGAGCAACACAAACTGGCTTAATGAATAGATCAAGTCAAAAGAACTCGAATTTTTCAACAGAGTAATCTGTATGCTGCCTGAAAGTTGTAGCTCTAATGGCACATACTCCGCATAATTCCATGTATTACTTAATTGTTTAAATAAATCGTAACTTTGGCTAAAAAATGACTGAAACTTATTCTCATACCAATAATTTGAATTAAAATCGTTAAACACATCAAAGGATAAAATATTTTAAAACACATTTTTGAAGTATTTTACAACCGAATAACTAAGAGAAAAAATTCTGTGTATTGCATGTAAAGGGTTTTCCAATAACAGGTGTTATTTTGAATAAGATTGCGCTATCGAGAGATGATTAACGTTTATGGCCGGAATGGGATGGTATTGATCTGGACAACGTTTATATTCAACCAGACGGTGCTACGTACCACACAAGCAACGAAACTATTGATCTTGGACGGGAAAAGTTTCCGGACCGTGATATCTCTCCAAGCGATAAGCACAACTGGCCACCGAAATCTTGTGATTTATCAAATAGTGACTTTTTTCTTTGGGGCCACGTGAAAGAGAAGGTCTACGCCAACAGCACAGGGTCGATTCAAGACCTCAAAGATGGAATTCGAGAGGCTATCGAGGACATAGGGCAACCACTTTGCAATTCGGTTACGGAAAATTTCATGAAAAGGATATTGTCCTGTAAGCGTGGTCGTGGTGGTCATTTCTTCTTCTTAATTGGCGCGATAACCGCTTACGCGATTTTGGCCGAGTTTAACAAAGCGCGCCAGTCGTTTATTTCTCGTGCTAACCGGCGCCAATTGGACACACCAAGTGAAGCCAAGTCCTTCTTCACCTGATCTTTCCAACGCAGAGGAGGCCTTCCTCTTCCTCTGCTACCACCAGCTGGTACCGCGTCGAATATTTTCAGAGCCGGAGCGTTTGTATCCATTCGGACGACATGACCCAGCCAACGTAGCCACTGGATCTTTATTCGCTGCGCTATGTCTATGTCGTCGTAAAGCTCATACAGCTCATCGTTCCATCGTCTGCGATATTCGCTGTTGCCAACGTGCAAAGGTCCAAAAATCTTACGCAGAATCTTTCTCTCGAACACTCCAAGCGTCGCTTCATCGGATGTTGTCATCGTCCAAGCTTCTGCGCCATACGTTAGAATGGGCATGATGAGAGTCTTGTAGAGGGTTAGTTTTGTTCGTCGAGAGAGGACTTTACTGCTCAATTGCCTACTTAGTCCAAAGTAGCACTTGTTGGCAAGAGAGATTCTACGTTGGATTTCAAGGCTGGCATTGTTATCGGTGTTAATGCTGGTTCCTAAGTATACGAAGTCTTTTACAACCTCGAAATTATAACTGTCTACAGTGACGTGGGTGCCGATACGCGAGTGCGCCGACTGTTTGTTTGAAGACAGGAGGTACTTCGTTTTGTCCTCGTTCACCACCAAACCCATTCGCATATCATCGGCATACGCCAGCAATTGTACGCTCTTATAAAAAATTGTGCCTGAGCGATTAAGTTCTGCGGCTCGTACGATGCTCTCCAACATTAGGTTAAAGAAGTCACACGACAGCGAGTCACCCTGTCTGAAACCTCGTTTGGTATCAACCGGCTCGGAGAGGTCCTTCCCAATTCTGACGGCGCTGCTGGTGTTGAGCAACGTCATCTTACATAGCCGTATTAGTTTTGCGGGGATACCAAATTCAGACATCGCGGCATACAGGTAACTCCTTTCCGTACTGTCGAATTCAGCTTTGAAGTCGACCAAAAGATGGTGTGTGTCGATTCTCCTTTCATGGGTCTTTTCCAAGATTTGGCGTATTGAGAATATTTGGTCGATGGTAGACTTTCCAGGTCTGAACCCACACTGATAAGGTCCAATCAGTTCGTTGACGGTGGACTTCAGCCTTTCACACAATACGCTCGCTAGAACCTTATAGGCGATATTTAGAAGGCTAATCTCGCGGTAATTGGCACAAATTGCAGGATCGCCCTTCTTATGGATTGGGCAGAGCACACTTAAATTCCAATCGGCAGGCATGCTTTCATCCGACCATATTTTGCATAAAAGCTGATGCATGCACCTTACCAGCTCCTCGCCGCCATGTCTGAATAGTTCAGCCGGCAGTCCGTCGGCGCCCGCGGCTTTGTTGTTCTTTAACCGTGATATTGCTATTCTCACCTCGTCATGGTCGGGTAACGGAACGACAATTTAATGTTTAATAGGTACGTCAGTCACCAGATCGCCGTCTTTGTTCTTACAGGAAAACGCCCCGGTCTTAAAACCTTCTGTAAGCCGCCGAACTTTCTGGTAAAATTTTCGGGCGTTGTTCCTATTGCCCAGCATCTCAAGCTCCTCGCACTTACGTATTTCGGCCTCTCGTTTCTTCTGTCGCATAATACGTCTCTCTTCCTTTTCAGCTCTCTGTAGCGATCCCACATGGCTCGCGTTGCGCCCGATCGCAGCATGGCTCTATAGGCAGCATCCTTTCTTTCTGCGGCAGCATGACATTCCTCGTCGTACCAATTGTTTTTTCGGGCTCGCCGGAATCCGATTTCTTCTTCGGCGGCGGTACGTATGGAACGAGAAATGTTGCTCCATTGCTCGCGCATGCCGGTTTGTTGGGCAGTGCTCTCTGAGAGCAGGAGTGAGAGTCGAGTGGGGAATCTTCTGGCTGTCTGTTGTGATTGCAGCTTTTCGATGTCGAACATTCTTTGCGTAGGTAGATGCACGTTTTTTGCGCAGTTTGGCTGCAACAAGGTAGTGATATGAGTCAAGGTTGGGTCCTCGGATCGTACGTACATCTAATACACTAGAAGCGTGTCTTCCATCTATCACAACATGATCGATCTGGTTTCGTGTTTTTCGATCAGGAGACGGCCAGGTAGCTTGGTGGATTTTTTTATGCTGGAATCTGGTGCTGCAGACTACCATGTTTCGGGCCCCAGCGAAGTCGATTAGCCTCTGTCCGTTACCGGATGTTTCGTTGTGCAGGCTGAATTTTCCGACTGTGGGACCAAAAATTCCCTCTTTGCCCACCCTGGCGTTGAAGTCGCCAAGCACGATTTTTATGTCGTGGCGGGGGCAGCGCTCATAGGAAGCGCTTGGAATCATAGAAGGAATCTTTGGTCGCATCGACCTTCTCTTCCGTCGGGGCGTGGGCGCAAATTAGCGATATGTTAAAAAATCGCGCTTTGATGCGGATTGTTGCGAGACGCTCGTCCACCGGAGTGAACGACAGTACTTGGCGACGAAGTCTCTCTCCCACAACAAATCCGACACCGAATTTGCGCTCCTTTACATGGCAGCTGTAGTAGACGTCGCAAGGTCCTATGGTTTTCTTACCTTGCCCCGTCCATCGCATCTCATGGATGGCAGTGATGTCAGCCTTTACTCTCACGAGGACATCAACCAGCCGGGCAGAGGCACCTTCCCCATTAAGGGACCGGACATTCCAGGTGCATGCCCTCAAATCATATTCCTTATTTCGTTTGCAGGGGTCGTCATCAGTAAAGGCAGTTCTCATCCGAGGCTTTGCAGTTCTTTTCATTGGGGGGGATTTTTAAGTGGCGGGTCCCAAGCCCAGCGCACAACCAGCTATCCTGGAATGTTTCGCCTTCTCACGTTAGCTCACTCCCGAACGGGTGTTCGGAAGCTACCCAGAGGATACGTGGGCTAATCCCGGCCGTTGTGAGCTGCTTGAACCATATGTAGAAGAATCGTCCTGGCCACTCCCAAGTGAATGGCGATCAGTAACTTTCCCCACTTGCGTGGACTTCTACACATGGAACCATCCTCCGGCATACCTTCCTCTTTATAATGAAATAAACATCTGATCATTTATATTATATTAAAAAATAGCATTTTTCTTTGAATATCAAAATAGCAGCTCTTATTGGAAAACCCTGTACTTTACTATTCCCTTTTATTTGATACTCATATTTCAATACCTTGTTTCATTTAAGATTTAACTATACGATTTTTTTATACTACTAAACTTTGCTAAAACTTTAAGGGCTTTTAAAAAAATACTCTGATATACTTCCTAAAACTAAATAAGAAGGCATATGCAAATACAAATACGTGAATTTATATATGATGTACATATGCGCATATACATACATATATACGCTCACTTAAGTAGGTGAGAGCAAGATGTCGAACGTTGCCGTTCGTTTGCTTTGTTTGCTTTGTCGTTCGTTCCGTGCTTTCGCTTGCAGTTCATTCAATGCAATGAGCAAGGTAACTACATATGAGCAAGGTAGCACTAATGAGCAAGGTAACACTAAAGAGCAAGGTAACACTAATGAGCAAGGTAACACTAAAGAGCAAGGTAACACTAATGAGCAAGGTAACACTAATGAGCAAGGTAACACTAATGAGCAAGGTAACACTAAAGAGCAAGGTAACACTAATGAGCAAGGTAACACTAATGAGCAAGGTAACACTAATGAGCAAGGTAACACTAAAGAGCAAGCTAACACTAAAGAGCAAGGTAACACTAATGAGCAAGATAACGACACATTTTTTCGTGTGCGTGCAGCCTGTTAAATCGAATTATAAGACGTTATCACGTCAAAACGTAATTTTGGAGCTCTAGTTTCGCGCATATATCGATTTCCTCATGTATGATTTGTTGCCGCACTGTGCTATCCATTTTATAGTTCACACCCAGCATCAAGCGATTATTTAGCATCTTTTCAAACGTTGGAACATTATTTTGATATCAAAAGTTGTTTTCCCCCTATATAGGCGACATTTTCTTTAATCACGGAATTCTGAAATTGCCTTCAAAATTCGCCAAATTGATCAAATGAAATGATGACGCATCTCGGAAAGTTGGAACAAAGCGAAAAAGTAGATTTGAAAGCAATAAACCTAAATTTTGAAAATAAATTAAATTTTTCCCATAAACCGCTCCACCAAATATTAGTGCTATATTTAATTAAATAAACACAAATTAATCTCAAAAGCAAAGCACGCAATGAAGCATGAACACAAAAGCAACAAACAAAGCCTTATATTTCCCTCCAACGCAAGTCACTTGCGCGATTATTAATCAAAACTCTGGCAAATGATGATTTCTTACATTGAACACGCGCTCACTTGGCATGCCCATCTTCGCCAATAAAGTGAATTACACACACACACACCCATACATACACACATACATACACACATACATACATACATACACACATACATACACACATACATACATACATACATACATACACACATACATACAAGCATACTAATAATAAAACAAACGCGAAATTGGCTTAGGTTTATGGCAGCTCAGTGTCTGTTATAAGTTTCTGAAGCTAAGAAAATTTATGACTAGCCATGAGCATCGAAGCACTGCACACCCATCAAACCCACAAAGTGTCTTATTAAATTGTTTAATGATTTGTAAAGTAAACAACAAAAGCTCTTAAAACACAAAGGTATAAAAAGCAATGCCAAGACAGTAGAAATAAAAATTAAAGTGTAACTCAACTTTATGACAAGCAAGAGCATCCACATTACTTCAATTAAATTTTCTAATTGACTGGCGCTACCCGTCACGCATTAACGCCTATAAGTATACTACGGATGCTGAACGATGGTGATAGAAAGCCATGGGTTATTTCGCGCCGTGAAAGATATGTCAATGGCAATGTTTTAATGGTTGAGGCAATTGTGTGTGGGCAGATGGATCTCTGGTATAGCAAAATATGTGTGGATAAAGTGGTTTATTTGCAGGCTGTGGAGCAGCGAAAACTTCATAGTTCACTTTAAGTTTGAATTTTCAATTTCAAATATATACAACATTCAATTTATTTATTAAAGTGTTTGAATCCAGCTGTTAAATTATATTTTGATTGTGAATGTAAGTGCCTAGAGAGGCGTCGCTGTCTATAAATATTAACTTAAAAGTTCGAGATGGAGAGTCAGTGGTTTACAATATGACAAAAGATGTTTTTATTTTAAATATTTCAAAAAATTATAAAAAAAGTGTTATTCTAATAGCGGTCACCCCTCGGCAGGCAATGGCAAAGCTCCGAGAGTATTTCTGTCACGAAAAAGCCCCTCATAAAAAAACCATTTGCCGCTCGGAGTCGTCTTAAAACTGTAGGTCCCTCCACTTGAGGAAAAACATCAAGGCGGAGTACAAATAGGAGGAGGAGCTCGGCCAAATACCTAACAGAAGATTTAGCGCCAATTATTTATTTATTTTTAATATTTCAAGAATACGCTAAACAAAAATTCTGTTTTCTCAAATTTTTTTTTTTTTTTGTTTTGTTTTTTTAATAAATTCAATTCTGCCTACAAATGCAGCTGAATCACTTACAAATTCTGAGCTACTCATCTTAAGTCCTTACGAGTACTCACACATAGCTGCCCTTCAGTTGTATGAGTGAATAAGCCTACCGCTTAAGGCACTTAAGCCTATCGCTGATTTCGCAGAAATATGTGAGGTTTTCATAACAAAGTAGGGCATATTGACTTTCAAAACTATCCTAGAAATGATTTTTAATTAATTGCTCTGGAAAAAAGTTTGCTTCAATGCATATAATTAGCAAATATTAAAGAAAGTCCAAAGAAAAAAAGCCTAAAAAGTTTTTCGTCGTAGCCAAGAGCTTTCAGAAGCGAAATTTTTTGCTGCATCATTATTTTTAATTTAATTTATGTAAGAAAACAAACAAAGTGTGTATGTACTCACATATGAGAAATCTTTTTTAAAAAGGGCAAAGTTAAAAGTCATTGGCGCATAGCAAAATGAATTTGCGTACAAAAAAAAAGAGTCTGATTTATATGATAAGCTCGTGAGTGCTTGCAAAGAAAATATTTAATAATTTGAAAAGTGAATAACGCGACACCACAGGCTACCACGCGCTAATACACATAAATACTTAAAATAAACATAAGAAATTAAACTCATATGTACATACATTAAGAAGACCAGAAAAAAAATTGTGTTTCTTATTGCCTCTACGGCTCAATTTTTCAACTTTTTTATATTTTTATCTTTTTTCATATTTACACTGCCATCACGCTATTACCGTTATTTAATCTTCTCTTCTATCAATTTTCCTTCCTGTGATTTATTAAGAAAAAAAGCAATTATTTAAAATATTTTGAAAGGATCCCTGAAAGAACTGAGCGAACTATAGGATTCTAGGTAACGATAGATAAAATTTAAATATAAAAAATAAAGTGATATAAAAAAAGTTCAAAAGTTTAAAAAGATTAAATAAAAAAAAAACACAATGAAAATATTAAATTTTTTTAGCCTTTTTTCAATTAAAAATTTTAATATTAAATTTTTTTATTTTAATTTAAAAAAAAAATTTGTTTAGCCTGTTTTCAATTACGAAATTTTAACTAAAAAAATTTCAAAAATAAATTTTGTTTATTTACAATAAAAAAATTAAAAGACCCCAGCTAAAGGGTTTTAATAATACTTACTTTTGTTAATAAAAAATTCTTAGACCAGAAAAAACATTTTTTTTTTAAATTTTGGCGGATTTTTAGGATCTCTAAAAAAATTCAAAATTTTTGTTTTAATTAAGGGGTTATATACCTTGTGAGCTCGAAAAAATCGACGATTGTCATAATTTTTTTAAATATGTTCTAGAACTTTTATTCAAATGAGGCATACATCATACTGAAGGGTAACTCTCTAGGAACACAATTTGGTGTTTTTATTTTATAAAAATGTTATTATTTTTTGTTGATATCGCCCCTCCCCCGAAACGCCGTTTTTTAGAAGAGGATTGCGATAATCACGGTATCGCATGAGCAGCTCAACTGAAAACAAAAAATTAAATGATTGTTGCAGAAAAATGTTTTTTAGTGAATCTGAACGGTTTATTTACCCAAAAAAAATTGTTCTCGGTATGAAAACTGCTTTGCACCAAAAAAAACGATTTTTGAGGGGTTGAAAAATTAAAAACAAAATCAATTCCAGCGAACTATGCAAATATTTATAAAAAGTGAACCGTTCAGTTTCATGAGGTTATAACTTCGAATAATGAAAAAAAAAAAGTTTATACAAATCGGTCAAATTCTTGTTGATAAATAATGATCACCGCGACGGTTATTTTCAAAAAACACGACTTCGAGATAATCACGTCTAAAGTTTTGCGTGCACTTCTTGTTCCAAGAAAGGTCATGCGCTTCTACGGTCTGTAACTTTCGTTCTAGTGCTCCGACCTTTATAATTTTTTGAATTTATATTTTCAAGATGATGTATGGCATATTCTACCATACAAAAATTTTCGATTTTTAGTCCAACACAAGGTATATTACCCCTTAAAACCCCCAAAATAATAAAGCTTTCTTTTGCTACTAAAAATTCTTAGACCAGAAATAAAATAGACATGACTATTTTTTTTAATTTTGACATTTTTTGAATTTTGGCGCATTTTTAGGATCTCCAAAAAAATTTCTATTTGCTTTTAATTAAAAACACTAAAAGTTTGAGTTTTAAAATTAAATTTTTTTTTTTTAATTTTAAAGGATTTTTAAATTTTGGTAAATTTTTAGGATCTCTAAAAAAATTAAAAAAAAAAAATAGTTTTAATTTGAATGCTTTAATTTAAGAAATCCAATATAATACTTTCTTTTGTTACTAAACAAATTCTTAGCCCAAAAATAAAAAAAAGCGACATTAATATCTTTTTTTTTAACTTTAACATTTTCTTAACTTTTGGCGGAATTTTAGGAACTTCAAACACATCTTTATTTTTTTTTTTTTAATTAAAAAAAATTAATAGTTTTAGTTTTAAGGTTTTAATTTTTTTTTATTTAAATTTTTTTTTTTCAATTTTGGAGGATTTTAATAATACTCCCCTTTGTTACTATACAAATTCTTAGACCGGAAATAGAAAACGGCATAAATAGTTTTTTTTTGTTTTTAATTTTTGAAATTTCATTTAATTTTGGAGGATTTTCAGGGTCTCCTTAAAAAATATATTTGTTTCATTCAGGCATCTGTTACAAACACGATTTACTATATAAAAAGAGCGTCTAGCGTAGTACACACAGAAGTGAAACTTTCAAGGCAGACAAAGAAAGAGGGAGAGACCCGAGAGAGAATGAGAGAGAAAGATAGAGAGAGAGAGAGAGGGAAAGAATATATATCAAAATAAATTCACAACATTTGCAGAGAATACAAATAGACAAAATTTACAAAAAACGGAGATGGATCGACCGGTGTAGGTAAACGCCGAACACAAACCGTGGCAACAACGCGCACTACTCCGAGCGTTTATCACCCGCACATACGCAGCGATTCCAGGACCGCAGAAACGGCACAAATTACCGCAAGGCAATATCAATAAATCCGACGCTGGAATGGGTAGCACTTTATAATACGTACAAGCACTAGCCAGGAAACAGAAATAAGCGGCAAAAAGTAGGCACCAAAAAAAGCGCCAATTGGGGCCAAAAACCGCTCCAATCAGTAGGCACCAAGGAAATATAACGCCAAAAAGTAGGCACCAAAAATATATTTCCTATAAGTTTGCACCAACAACAAGCGCCAAAAAGTAGGCAGTGTTATTTCTCACTCGAAATTGGCAACCACAAGGAAAAACTTAGGAAAGATTGCCTAAAGTGTATCTAAGATATATATAAGGTATAGCTCTCTCTCTCTCTCCTTTTCCTCTACGTTATATCTTTTTTCTCTCTCGCGGAACGAAAATGCCCAAAACGTTGCATGGCCTTGAAATTTTACTCTACATTCTCGCTTGTCCATCGACGCATAAGAAGTTTCACTTCAAAAATGCTTATTGATAACCAAAATATTAAACCTGAGGTGTCCACGCCATCTATACCAATATGCAAAGCCTTATCGAGCCGCTCTGCCAGGTGCACAATGTACTTTAAAGAGTTTCATTTCCATTAATCCATGTGGCGGTTAGAGAATTTGTAGCAGCTACCCTTTCTACACCAACTAATTAATTTCCTCACGGGAAATGGGGATTAAAGTAAAAATTCCGTGGTTGTTTCCCCCTTAAATTAAGAATATCATACAACCAGAAAATGTATTTAATTTTCCTATATTCCTCTTCTCTCTGTCTTAGAGTTCAATAATTTCCTATTTCCATTTTAAGGTCAAGGATATATTTGTACATTTGCTAAATTTACCACTTTTACACGCTTCAGGCGATACATACAATGCGAGTACAAACTCAATTATGCGGGTTTGAGGAAAATGCCACAAGAAACTAAATAAAAGCAACAAATAGAGGAACAACAAAAAGAAAACGAAGAAAACTAATAATCAAAGTAAATAGTATCGATTTTAGGAAAATATAAGCAACAAGGAACAATGTCATGCATTCTATGTGTACTTATATACTAACGTATATGAGTATGTATATGTGTGTGAGTATGTATGTGTGTGAATACGTATGTGAATAAATACTTCGATATACAAATGCGCTAGAGTACAATGATAGCTGCTTCATGGGAGAAGAGTGCGCAGGCAAAGTATTTCAAATGACTATAAATTGGATGCTGGACGCATTAATATTTATTTCATTAGTGTCGCCAAATTGTTTTCTTGTTATTTTATGTAGGTATATATTAACAGTCTTACATACATATAGTATATGATGTAACAGTAATATGTTTTACGACTGAGAAAAGCATAGAATAGAAGGAAATGCTGATACGGAAATGAGCGAAACCTGCTGCAAAACTTTGTGACCATAGTAGGGTCTTGGTGAAATTTAAAACATAAAGACAACTTAAATTTTTACCGCGTGTAAAATGCAATATTACTTAAAAATAATTATAGTAATAGAAAGTTTTAAGCCTTGAAATGTTATGATTATTATTAATAGTTTTATTAAGCATAGGTGCGCAACTAAGTTCTCGCAGTTTGTCAATAGATGCCGCCAGCAGTGTGTGCTAGTCGATTTTAACATAACCTAAACGTCATAAACCAAGCTCAGACATATGGTAAACAAACTGCTTCGACATATTAGTGATTTTGTTTTGGTGTCAAATTCCTTTGGTTTTGTGCCGAATAATTGTCATTTGCGGGAAGTGTTGATTTTCCTCTTTTATTCCAAAAAAAACCGCGGCTGAACCGCATCGAGAGCTACAAAAAGTTTATGGAGATGCTGCTTTAAGTGAAACAACGTACCGAGATTGATTCCGTCGCTTCAAAGACGGTGATTTTAATGTTGGCGACCGTCCGCGTGAAGGAAGGCCAAAAAGCTTCGAAGACGCTAAATTGGAGGCATTGCTCAATGAGGATCCGTGTCAAACGCAAGAAGAGCTTGCTTCAGTATTAGGACCATTTCCAAGTGATTGCATGCTTTGGGAATGTTTCAGAAACAGGGGACTTGGGTTCCTTATGAGTTAAAACCAAGGGATGTTGAACGTCGTTTTTGACGTGATAACGTCTTATAATTCGATTTAACAGGCTGCACGCACGAAAAAATGTGTCGTTACCTTGCTCATTAGTGTTACCTTGCTCATTGCCGTTACCTTGCTCATTTGTCGTTACCTTGCTCATTGCCGTTACCTGGAATGAACTGCAAGTGAAAGCACGGAACGAACGACAAAGCAAACAAAGCAAACGAACGGCAACGTTCGACATCTTGCTCTCTCCTACTTAAGTGAGGGTATATGTGTATGTATATGCGCAAATGTACATATATAAATTCACGTATTTGTATTTGCATATGCCTTCTTATTGATTATTATTAATTTGATTTACTTGAAGAATTTAAAATAAAACCAAGTTTGTTAATAATACCTGTTGTTTTAATGTTATTATTATTTCTTGACGTGATAACGTCTTATAATTCTATGTAGCCGGCTGCACGCACCAAAAAATGCGTCGTTATCTTGCTCATGCGTCGTTACCTTGCTTGAACAGCATGTTATGTTATGTTATGTTATGTTATGTTATTTTATGTTATGTTAAGTTATGTTATGCTATGTTATGTTATGTTATGTTATGTTATGTTATGTTATGTTATGTTATGTTATGTTATGTTATGTTATGTTATGTTATGTTATGTTATGTTATGTTATGTTATGTTATGTTATGTTATGTTATGTTATGTTATGTTATGTTATGTTATGTTATGTTATGTTATGTTATGTTATGTTATGTTATGTTATGTTATGTTATGTTATGTTATGTTATGTTATGTTATGTTATGTTATGTTATGTTATGTTATGTTATGTTATGTTATGTTATGTTATGTTATGTTATGTTATGTTATGTTATGTTATGTTATGTTATGTTATGTTATGTTATGTTATGTTATGTTATGTTATGTTATGTTATGTTATGTTATGTTATGTTATGTTATGTTATGTTATGTTATGTTATGTTATGTTATGTTATGTTATGTTATGTTATGTTATGTTATGTTATGTTATGTTATGTTATGTTATGTTATGTTATGTTATGTTATGTTATGTTATGTTATGTTATTATGTTATGTTATGTTATGTTATGTTATGTTATGTTATGTTATGTTATGTTATGTTATGTTATGTTATGTTATGTTATGTTATGTTATGTTATGTTATGTTATGTTATGTTATGTTATGTTATGTTATGTTATGTTATGTTATGTTATGCTATGTTATGTTATGTTATGTTATGTTATGTTATGTTATGTTATGTTATGTTATGTTATGTTAATGTTAACTCATTCTCTATATCCATACAAAATATCAATCAAACAAATAAAATTAAAATTTTCTTTTGAAAAATGCAACCATTCAATCAGTATTTTCTTATGACGTTATCACGTTAAACTATCGTCAGTAAACCGACTTTACAGACAACCTCTTTTTTCGCCTGTGAACAACTGCTCCAACGGCAAAAAATGGAAGGGGTTTCTTCATCGCGTGATGAAAAATGGATTCATTACAACAATCCAAAGAAAAGAAAGTCATGGGGACTGTCCGGTCATGCTTCTACGTCGCCGCCTCGGCCGAATATTCACGCTGCGAAGGTTATGCTATGTATTTGGTGGGACCAAGTTGGTTTTATTTATTATGAACTGTTAAAACCAAGAGAAACCATCACTGGGGATCGATATCAACTTCAATTGATGCGATTGAGCCGAGCACTGCGCGAGAAGCGGCCGCAATACGCGGAAAGGCATGAACAAGTGATTCTACAGCATGACAACGCTCGGCCTCACGTTGTCAAACCCTACCACGTTAAAACCTACCTAGAAACACTAAAATGACAAATCCTACTCCACCCGCTATATTCTCCAGGTATTGCGCCGTCCGATTATCACCTGTTCCGATCGATGACAGATCGTCTAGCTGACCAGCAGTTCCATTCATATGAAGACATCAAAAAATAGCTCGATCCGTGGATAGCCTTAAAAGATGAACAGTTTTACCGCGACGGTATACGAGATCTACCAGAAAGATGGGGAAAAAGTAGTAGCCAGCGATGGGAAATAGTTTCAATGATGCACTTGTAACCATTTTTTTAGAATAAAGTTGTATATATTTTCCTCAAAAAAACAGCGAGAACTTAGTTGCGCACCTAATATAAAACTGCATACTGAGAATTTTTCCAGAAATTCAAATTAAAAACTACAGAATTGCAATGAAAAGTTGGTTGATTTTTAATTTTTGTATAAAATAGAAAACTTTAATTTTTACAGTATTTTTAGGCAATGAATTATACTTTTATGCAAAAATAACGAATATTCAATAAGCTAAACAAAAATAGTCAAAATTGTTGAAAATATTGATGTGCCGTGGGTTGGAAACGTCCACCGACAAGAATAAAAAGAACAGGGAATAACAACTTTTCATTGAGCCCAGCTATACCAAATTAACCAAAACTATTCAAAAAAAGAGGAAAACTCAAGTTATGATGTCACAAAATCGCACTAGGCAAAACAAGTTACACAAACAACTTGAGGCTGTATCAAAGATAAACATTGGAAATTTATACACAAAAATAGTCGAACACGCAAACAAAGCAAACTATGTAAATCGGATTGGCGTTGCAAAGGCAACATGAAATTTGCTTCTGGCGTGAGACAATAGGAAATGAATGCCTTATTCGGTAACAAATAAATAACATTTGTATTTACATAAAAATAGATAAATATTGATGTAATAATATGAGTAATAACAACAACTATCTCTGTGAGGGTAATAAAAATGAAATAAGAGTCAAACGATATTAAAATTGTACGCAGAAGTTATCGAGTGAGATGTTGTGTAGCAAAGCAATTGCCAATGCAGAAAATGGGAGATAAACAAGGAAATAAGAAATATACGTCAGGAATAATAAATGAGAAATGAGAGCAAAAACAAGGATGACTAATAAAAGTTATGCAAGTATAATGGCACTAACAGCCTAACTTGATTCCTATTATGGGTACAGACGTGAGTATGTATGTGTGTGTATAACCAATTATAAGAAATTTCATGAAACGAAAATAAACCACATATTTGTGGTTTACATGTACTCGAATGTTGCGATAGATATGCACCTGTATATGTTGTATGCATTAGGTAAGGGTGTGGTAATTGAATTCTATGAATTTAATTATAACTAAGGAATGGAGAGCAGTGCGTTGGAGGTAAAAATATATAAAGAAAATGGAAGCCTCCCTCAGTTCCTCGAAACTTTGAAGTATATGATATATACACATGGGCTGAAAAGTCCCGGGCCTAACACAAATATGGCCCCATTTTTATTGTATTCACCTCTTTTTCAGTTAGTACTAACCTTAAAAAGGCGTCTGTGATAATTTCTTTATATTCTATTCAGCAGAGTGTGAGTGGTTGCGCTAAGAGGGACGCTGCTTTGGCATGGATCAAAATTGAGTTCGTGTTTTAATTTTTCACTGCTTCTGGATGGGAAAAAATACCGTTCAAGCAAGGCAATAGCTCGAAAAGTGTTATTAGTCCAATAAAAAGAAGAGTTAAGTAAGTAATTTAGTTGATCCGCTTAGCAGCTCAAAATCATAAGACTAAATGGAGATAGCGGAAAAAACTTATAGACAAAAATGTTCACAAAAGAATGCTCTATAAAAAAGCTCTGATGTATATTTTCCATTAAATCAATAAAAAAAAGTTATTACGCTTGAAAACAATTCGTCCCTTAATTTTTCGCGTAATTTTATTTGTAACTTTTTTATTATTAATTTTACAATAAAAAGTTTTGAATGAAAGTTGTATATAATATTATTATCTACAAAAAAATTGTCTTACAAAATTTTCGTAACTCTCGCAATTCACGAGATAAACGCAAAAAACCAGTTGCACCCTTATTTCTAAGATGGCGGCCGCGGGACACAACCCCCGACCCCGAAAACTCAAAATTAAGTTCGCAGTGACGGGTTTTACACAATAAAACCATAAACTCGCATACTCCTAAAATTACTTACTTGGCTATTTTTCGGCCTCTTTTTACTGGACTATATGGGGATGCTGCAACATCAGAAACAGCAATAAAACGATGGCCGTAGAGATACCGATGATGCATAACGCAGTGCACGCCCAAATGATACGATTACACCAGAAAACAACAAAACAATCCACAAAATCGTTTTCAATGATCGAGAAAGTGAAGTTGCGTGAGTTAGCTGATATCGTAAAGATATCAAAACAATGGTAATGGTAAGGGGTTGGGTACAGTATGATTTTGGTTCAAAATTCTGTATTTAAAATTCTGTATTGAATATTCTGTATTCAAAAATCTGTAATGCAAAATTCTGTAATGTTAAAATCCTGTATTGCGGAACACTGTAATTTAAAATTTTGTAAATCAAAATTATGTATTGTCAAAATTCTGCATTGCAAAATTCTGTATTAAAAAATCGGAAGAGAATATGGATAAATAAAAAAAGTGCGCCCTTTCTTTATTTTTCCATATTCTCTTCCGATTTTTCAATACAGAATTTTGCAATGCAGAATTTTGACAATACAGGACTTGTCTTGACCCATATGGTTTCCTATACTATCAAAACAGATTTACATAAAGCAAATGCACATATGTTTGTATGTATTTATAGCTTCAAAAACAATGTGAATGAAATTCGAGCAACCGTGCAAAAATATATTGTAGAATAATTGCAATACTTTCTGTAACTTCGTTCAAATACCTAACTGTTTTAATCAATTCCCACTCTTTCATTGTACGTTTCTTTTTTGTAAAATTTATAGAAACACAATACGACAACGACAGAACCAAACCCAGTGGTCTTTTCTTTTTGCTTCTCGTTTACAGCAGGTCAAATAAGTTTACAAAGAGAGTTTCGATTAGTTCTATTGATAGCGGCTGGCCAACGTGCATAAATCAAGTTTGGGGAAATTACAAATTTAAAGAAAGACCAACTAGCTAAAATTCAAAATGGTCACAAAATTAGTCAAACGAAGAAGGCTGTAAAAGCAAACAACAGAATTAAAAGAATAACAAAAAAGGGCATGTTTCTTTTCTAAAGCGAATTGCTAAAAATTTAATAATATTATAATTGTTTCGCCATTATAATGTAATAACTTTTGTTTTGAATGAATTTTTGAATTTTTCTTTAATTGACGTATGTATATATACCATTGTTTCTATAAAATCAGAATTCCATTATTCATAAAATAAATGTGCTATTCAGGTAAGGGTGCTTATCAGGTTATCTGCTTATTTGGTTATATTTTTACAGCATTTTGATTGAAAATAATTTTGATTCCAGAATTTTAATATACAGAATTTCAGTTCTCCATCATATTGATCATACAGAATTTTAAATACAGAATATTGAACCAAAAGAATTTAGGCTGGACAGAATTTTTTTTTTGATTTTTACAGAATTTTCATCCAAAAGAATTTTGAAAAGCAGAATTTAGTACCTCTCCCAATGGTAAGACCTTTATGCATTGTGACCAGAGTGATCTATTGTGCGCCCCGAATTACTTAATTATAATTATTTAGTATACCAAGGAAGCGAACCAGCTCATTAGGAGGGAGTAATTGTACACATATGTCTTCCTCCTCTAATAGGTACAAGCCCAGGATTCTGTGTCTCCTGTGGCCTAATGCCTCACAGTTGGTGATTAAGTGTTCCATGGATTCCTCTTCATCATAGCAGAACCTGTATAAACTAGTGCTAGATAGTGCTATTGTATTAAAATGTTTTATGCTGGCAAAGTGGCCTGTAAGCGCTCCACAGAGTAATCTAAAACCCTTTTTGTCTAGGGTTAGAGCAGATTTTGCTCTCTTGATATTAAAGTTTAGGAACTTTTTGGAGTGATTAAGGCCGCTTGTGCCGTTCCAGTGTTCCCTGATTTCAGTTTGGATCCACTTTTTTGGGTTCCTGTTTTATATTATTTTTGTTAAAGCCGAAAAGTGGGGTTGGTCCAATATATAGCTCTCCTGCTCCTTTTTTACCATAAAAGTCTGCCTTCTCGTTTTCTTCGTGTCCCTCATGTCCTGGTACCCACATAGGCGAAACCTGATTGAGAGTCGCCAGTTTGTTGAGCGCATTGGTGCACTCTATTAGGACTTTTGACTTGAATGCGAAGCTATTCAAGGCTGTGAGAACCGATTTGCTGTACGAAAGTATTTTAATTTTTACTTTCTCGAACCCTCTTTTGGATATGATTTCCACTGTTTCCATTGTGGCGAAGAGCTCCGCATGGAAAATTGTGGTAGCTGTACTTAGTGTCTACGTCCCACTATTCATGCTCCTACTCCTTGGAGCGTTTTGGAACCATATGTGGACCATTTTAGTGTTCCACTCTTCCCTAGATGGGAAGATAACCTTGTATATCTGAGTACGGGTTCCGTGTGGTCATTCGACTGAGTTATGCATACTGCATGTTAAACCCTGTTCAAGATATTGAGGTGTCCAGTAAGATCTCCTAGTTTAAGTTTTTCTTTCGTATGGAGAGAGAGTGCTTGCATAGTAACTTCCTTTTGTATTGCTAAATGTAGCGGTGGTAAATTTAAAACCGCTTCCTTGCCAGCAGCTGGGGTAGTTTTCAAGGCTCCTGTTATTCTTAGGCACGCCAGCCTTTGTAGTTTACACAGTTTTCATATAGCAGTATTTTGATTTGTTTCAACCCACCATACCAAAGCCCTATATAATACAATAGGTCTTACCATTTGAGTGTAGATCCATTTGAGTTGGGTTCAGACCGCAGGATTTACCCAAGAGTTGTTTTGTTGTCCAAATGTTTTTCATTGCCTTTTTTATTACTGAGTTGAGGTGTGCCTCCCAAGTGAGTTTTTTATCCAAGAAAATTCCTAGATTTTTGACCGCTTCCTTTGGAAGTACGTCTATTCCATTTATTCCCAGGGAGGGTATATTTAGAACCCTTTTCCTGGTAAATGGGATAATAAAGGGTGGTTAAGTTTTAAGGGCCGGTCCTATTTTTGAATAAAATACAATTTTTTAAAGAAACTATTGTCATTTCTCTTCATTATGATAATATTGGCATGGCTCAATTACGTATAGAATAAAATATAGGCCAAATGGCCGCCGCGGCCTCGGCGGCACACCTCCATCCTATGGTCCAAATTTTCGATGACGCTGAGGCATAATTGAGGTCCTATGCCGTTAATGTGCCGAATTGTCTCATCCTTTAGCTCTTGAATTATTGCTGGCTTATCGACGTACACCTTTTCTTTCAAATAACCCCAAAGAAAGAAGTCCAACGGTGTCGTTGACGTTTAGGTGTGGCTCACATTCAACATCGGCCCTTGAAATTTAACCAACCTTTAGTAGTTTTGGAAGTATCAAAATAAAGCGCTGGAACGTGTTGATGATGGCAAAACAATGGCAAAACTACATCAATTGGACTTCGAATTGCTCTCACATCCACCGTTTTCAGCAGATTTGGCACCCGGTGACTACTGGCTGTACGCAGACCTACAAAAAATGTTCGCCGGTAAGAAATTTCTCTCGAATGAAGAAGTTATCCCTAAAAGTGAGACCTATTTTGAGTTCAAAAATAAATCGTTCCACAAAAGTGGTATGGAAATTTTAGGGCGGTGCTGGAATGATTGCGTTCTTCTTGATGGAAATTACGTTGATGAATAAAACTAATTTGAAACATACAAAAAAACTTGTTTTCTGTGTTAGGCTCGGGAATTTTCATCCCATTTGTTACACCTTTGGTTTCTATTTTCTAGCAAATTACCATTTTAGTGGCATCGGAAATGAAGAGTGCAACATTTTATCACAAAAGCATACATATGCATGCATTTCTTTTTATATTCAGCAAACAAAAACAACAACAACGTTCAAATATATCCATATTTAGTAAAAACTTGAAGTCAATCTAGCTTTTTATTGTTATAAAGAGGGATTTTTCTGCATCACATTTCATTTGCTTCGTGAGAAATTAAAAATACCGAACATCCTGAAAATCCAGATTTTCTAGAGTAAAAAATTCCGAATTCCCAGAATGGCGGGATACTGACATTGACACCCATACTAAACCCTATTTTTTAAGTATTCAAATATTTTCCATATGATCATTGATATATTTTAACCCCCCCTAACGGCCGAAAGGCCCCGCTACGAGGACATAAAAAGAATTCAGTTTTCATTTCATTTATTTATCATCGATGTAGTTTTCTTTAACAAATATTGTAACTTTGTACATCCCTGGTTTGCTGATCATATAAAATTATAAATCAAGTAAATATATTGAATTCATATCTATATGAATCAGTTTAAATGTTTAGTTTAAGTTTTCATCCTTATAAACGTTTTAGAATTTCACTTAATTTTCCGTCGTCTTATGGGCGAGTATTACAAGAAAGGTCTCAGCCGTTAAGCTTAATATTTGTTTAATCAGGCAATCGCTCACTATGGCTAAACTGATGTGTTCCCAAAATGAGAGGCACTTCCTCTATAGTAAAGTCGGCCAGCAGCAGCTTTCGCTCCACCCTCGAGCTCCAATGATATCCGCAAATTTGCCATTCGATTTCAAAAGATTGCTGTTTCTTGCTCGATTGGCCTCCCCAAATGCCAAATTGACAACCTCTACCAACAAAAAGCTCAAGCATCGTATAACCGAATGTGTGTAATAAACTAAAATAAACTCCGTGATTTTTGCATCCACATCTTTTACTTCAAAGCAAACTTAGCAAAGCGCACCGAGTTAAATCTGTGATCACATAAAAACTACGCTGTCTCAGCTGATGTCATCAATCACTATTTTCATATCAAATATTAATGCAGTTATTTTGTGGCAAACGCAAACACACAAATACTATTTATATTTTGGTTGTGCTGTGGTATGCAAAAAAAAAGAACGGAAATTATTTACTGAGCTGTAATAATCAAAATCGCATAAAAGCATACTTACATATGTGTACATGTATACATGTATGTGTGTGTGGGTGAAGAAAATGTGATGTTTTGCGTTGTGATGACACCAGCATCATCATAATCATTTTGATTAACACAGCTGCAAATTAGCTTCCACAAATTGAGTACGCAGTAGTGTGTGAAAAATTAACTGATAAGCAGCCACGAATACACGCACACAGTGAGAGAGCGGTGAGCAAGGAGTGAGACAAGTGTGAGTATGAGGCGGATAGTTTGCATGTCTGGGAATAAGTAAATTAGCAAGCATGCGCTATTAACTTTTTGTGAGTTTGGAATGTCATATCAACAACCTTCGGGGGATATTGCGCATTACGCACACGCATTTACACACGCAGCGTACACATTTCACTAAGATTTTTAAAATAATATGAAAAAACGTTTTTAATAAAACTCACAAGCATACGTAAGTTTTTTATTCACAATTGACTTTTTTGGTATTGCTTTTGCCTCAACACTTTGTTCAAATGTTTTCTTTTCAAAGCTAAGGTCAGAATTTGGATGCTGCTTTGAAGACATTCGCAGCATATTTCCAATACAGTTCATTTTAGTTAATTAATTATTTTAATTGTGTTAATGCATTCTTAAAAGTAACTCGCGTTAATTTTATACTTGCAAGCAATTAGATGAAATGTACTACTCTGGGCAAAAGGTAAGGTGAATTTATTTTTCAAACTTCGCGGGATTAAATTTTCCCTCTAGTTATTTTTTTCATGAGTTGGCAGCACTGTTAATAACATCTGGGCCAACTTTCATGTGAATGTCATTATCAGTAATATATTTACGCTTGTGTTTACCAAACGACCGAGAGTGCATTTTTCGATTTTGACAATGTCTGATTTGATTGAGCAGAGAAGTGCCATCAAATTTTGTTTGCGGAATGAAATTTCGGCTGCGAAAATGTTTAGCATGTTGCAGAAGGCATTTGGTGATTCGACCATGTCCCAGAAAACTGTTTATAATGGTCCAAAGATTTCAAAGAGGGTCGAGAACGTGTAGATGACTTGGAGCGCTCCGGACGACCATCGACGTCAACAGATGACCAACACGTCAAGGAAGGAGTTAGTGCTCAAAAATCGTCGGTTGACTGTTAAAAACCTTACTGATATGACCGGAATATCAGAAGGATCTGTGAAAACCATTTGAAAGGCCATTTGGGCCTACGAAAAGTCAAATCTCGTTTGGTACCGAAAACTCTCAATTTCTTGGAAAAAAGTCGTCGCGTTGATGTGTGTGAAACAATGCTTTCAGACTATCAGGACAAGCTCAAATGCGACATTACGGGAGAGGAGACTTGGATTTATGCTTACGACCCTGAAACAACCGACCAATCAAGCGAATATCGTGCTAAAGGCGAGGCCAGACCGAAAAGAGCGCGTCAAAGTCGTTCAAAAATAAAGGTCATGATGACAGTTTTTTTCGATTTTCGTGGTGTGGTGCACTATGAATTCCTTCCACCTGGCAAACGTTGTGCGTCGTTTACGTGAAGCAATTCGTCTAAAAAGACCAGAATTATGGGCCAAGCACTCTTGGTTTTTGCATCACGATAATGCACCGTCTCACACTGCACTCGTTCTTCGTGACCATTTCGCCAAAAATTCCACGCATATCGTTCCGCAACTACCGTATTCGCTTGATTTGGCTCCGTGTGACTTCTGGCTATTCCCAAAACTCAAGAGACCACTCCGGGGAACGCGTTTCGAGTCGATGGAGGAGATAAAAGCTGAATCGAAGAAGTTACTGATGGCTATACCGGAAATGGACTATTTGGCATGTTTCGGGGATTGGAAAAATCGTTGGCATAAGTGTATTTCATCGAGAGGGGATTATTTTGAAGTGGATGAAATTGATTTACAAGAATAAATAAAGATTTTTCATTTTACAACCAAATTCACCTTACTTTTTGCCCACAGTAGTAAATAATTCACTTCAGGTAGCGACTCGTCTTTGAAAAAGTATCACACATTTTCAAGCTGACCATTTGCGCAACGTCTTCATCTTCGTCTTCACCTTCAATTGCACTGTGATCACTTTCATATGTTTGCTACTGCACTGTTTCCGCCTTCGCTTTCGGCTTCGTCTTCATTTTAGTCTCCATCTTCGCTTCCATTCTGCCTGCAATATTAGAAAAATCCAGATGGCAGAAAAGTGATGGGTCACAGTTGTTAAACTGCATCCAACCGTAGAGCTGCTATGGTTAAGTCTAAACCCAGACTGCAGTAGAAACAATAAATATTTTCGTGAACAAAATTTTTTCTCATTAATTATTTAAACTACAATTAATTAATTAATAATACAATTTTTAAAATTAAAAAAAAAAAATTGCAATTTTCGTCACTAAAATACTGCGCTCAAAAAATGGTGATTTCTTCTTTTTTTGGTTGGTTTTTTTCTGTTTATATTAAAACACACATTTTTTAATTATTTGATTTCACAAAATTTATCAATTTATTTCCATGTGACACCGCTGAATCTACGCTTGACAACCGCTAAATCTATGTACACAGTTCAAATGAAAGTTATAAGGTGGTAAGCGTGTAAATGTTGCCTTCATTGGCTTATAAAATAAACATAATTTCCATAGCCGCATCACCAAAACCACACATTCTGGGCGACAATGTGGAAATTTAATGCAAACCAAAAGCGTTTAATGCTATCAAAAGCAACACAATTGCCAGAAACAATAACAATAACTACAACAACCATATTATTATATTATCATAATGCAGTTACCATCGCAGTAGCCATCAACACATCATTATCAGCATTATCCAATGCCATAATTATCATTAACACCACAACCGACCTCATTAGCAACATGCAGCGCAGTTACAAGCATGTCCATATGCCCCCAACGTGACCACCACACTCACCGCAAAAACCAACATTAAGGCAGACACAGATGTGTGCATCTAACCAACTATAGTCCAACTAAATTGCAATCTGTACAATTAACAGCGGCACCGGATATCATCATAACTTGCAGAATGACGCAAATAGACTTAGTAATATTCATATGTATGTATGTATGTATGTGTGCTATCTATTCGACTATACACACATTTCCATATGAGTGTGCTTGGATCTGTAAGTAATAAGCAGGAGTATTAAACATAACTATATGTAAGAAGACATGTGTGTAGATGCATTTGTATCTGAGTAAATAATAATGTATGTAATTGCACTGGTCATCCTGATTATTTTGTTTAATTATGAGTAGTTACACGAGTAGAAGTCAATTCATGTGCAAATGTAAGCCAATACAGAAGTACAATTATACCCAATGCATATTTGACACATTTCAAGGTGCATAATTTTTGATAAAATGTCTCGTTTTTTGCAGGAATATAATAGAATTTTACCAAAAATACAAATCCAGTTTCGATTGTGAGGTTAGGGGTGGTCAGAATTAAAAAAAAATGTGTTTGAATTTTCTTAAAGTGTAATATCTTAAAAATATTGTGTGAAAGCCTTAAGTGAATCCGCCAAATACTTTTCGAGTTATCCAACAATTAGCAAAGGGTGCTCGGGCACTCCGCAGCTCGATAGCAAAACTTAAAATGCGTTTTTCTCAAAACTATGTTTTTTGAACTGGTGATCACTGTAACTTAAAAACCGCTTGGTAGGTTAGTTAGGATAGGTTTGGCAGCCGCATCGCACATGGAGACAAGGATGCCGCTTAGACCCCGAAATGGGTCCGTTCTGAGCCGCGGGGGCTGGGCTACATTTCCTTCTCAGAATTGAACCATCCTGAGCTTTTGACAAAGCGTAAAAGGTTGTTGATACCTAAAGTGTATAGATTATCTATATTCGTTAAGAAGGATGATCTTAAATATTGGTTTTTGCCTCTGGCTAGAGCTGGGCATATGCAAAATAGGTGTTGAATTATTTTCAGGTCCTCCTCATTTCTGCAGCCACGACAGAAATCATGCGGTAAACGCCTAGTCTCCTTGCATGATTTCCTGGGAGACAATGTCCTGTGAGGGCCCCTACTAAGGTCCTGATTTGAAGTCCACTCAGTTTTAAAATACTCTTGGACAGACGTAAATTTAGGGACAGACGCAATTTCCAGGTGTTGGCACTAATCCATATTTGATTTACAGAACTGATTAGTGCGCCCATAATAGGAAGCTTACAAGTTGCGAGAGGTATCGCCATAAAATTACTTATGTCTGGCACACAGGTACCTTCTCTTGCAAGTTAGTCTGCCCTACAGTTCCCTGGTATATCCCTGTAGCCTGGAACCCAGCATAAGATTATACGATATTGCTTGGCCATCTCTTTTAGAGATTCGCGACAACGTAAGACACAGACTTGATGTTGTTTGGAATGCATCCAGGGCTCGTAGGGCAGCCTGGCTGTCTGATAGAATGCAGATATCCGTTGATGATATTCTGTTTATCTTTAACCATTTTAAGGTTTTATGAATAGCGTTTATTTCCGCTTGAAAAACGCTACAGTGATCCGGTAGTTTAAAGGATTCACTAATAGAAAGCTCTTCGCAAAATAACCCTGATCCTACTTCGATGTTCATTTCAGATCCGTCCGTGTAGATTTTAACGGGCGTGTTAGGTGTTTGATCCTCTTCAAGCCATTCCAGTCTAGAAGGGTTTTCCATTAGGAAATTCCATTCGAAGCAAAGAATGGGAGGGTTATAATCACAATCACTGGGTATATTCGTGTAGAAGTCTAAGATGGTTGAATGTCCATGTGTGACAGTCTTCCATTGTGAGCTCGCTTTGAGCCTTAAAGCGGATCAGGTCGCTGAGTATTTGCGGAAGAGATCTAAGGGTGGCACATGTAATATGATATGTAAAGCCATCGATGGCGTGGTTTTCATGACGCCACGTATTGCTAATTCCGCTGATCTCTGCAGCTTATTCAATAAATTAGAATAGGTTTTTTCTGCATAGCGCACCACCAGACAACATTTCCATATAGAAGAATGGGTCTGACGACAGCAGTGTAAAGCCAATGAGCCACCTTAGGTTTAATTCACCAGGTCTTACCTAAAGCTCTCTTACAGGCATAACAAGCTGGGTTTGCTTTCCTAACTTTTTCTACTTTTGACTTCCAATTCAATTTCCTATCTATGTTTAGTCCCAAGTACTTGGTTTCTTCCGAAATCACAGGAGCTTCCCCCTTGAGCATAATTGGACTTAACTGAGGGATTCTGTGTTTCCTAGTGAACAATATGAGTTGTGTTTTGTCTGACTCCTAGACCACACTTTTCTGCCCACCTAGAAAGTATATCTAGAACATTTTGTATTAGGTCTCTTAATGTAGATAAAAATTTACCAGAGACAGCAATAACAACATCATCAGCGTAAGTTATCACCTTACAGCCCACCGATTCCAGTATGAACAGAGTCCAGTATTTACAAATGCGTTCCATAAAAACGGTGAGAGGACTCCACCCTGTGGTGTACCTCTACTTACCAATCTCCTGAGCACCGATTTTCCTAGTTTCGCTTCAATGATTCACCGCATGGTAGGTTTCAATAAAATGTATACTGCTTTTGAAAAACATAAAAAAACTCGTGCCTGATCGAAGGATTTTTTTTTTCAAAAATTTCTTTTTTTTAAACAATTAATTGTCAGGTTTTTCTCGAAAATCTGAAAAGGAAATATTGTTAATTTTGAAGAAAACAGCTTCGATTAGGCCCAAGATTATCTCTTAATAAAACTAATTCATGAATCTCCAAGGAATTGTGATGATTCCTGCAACAGACTTCTGGAGAAACGGGCTCCAAACAAACAGCGATAACTTTTATAACTGTTATTTTTTTTTTATAAATTTTTCTAAAGTCAAGTCAAAACAAAGTAATTGCCCAGCAAAAAACAAATTATTGAAAATCATAATTTTTTCAGCCCTCTGACTACCTCTAACGCTATAAATCAAACTTAGAGTGTGTGAAGCCAGCCATCTGATTTCGTGCTGGGTACAGACACATTTGCGTTTATGCTAAGTACTTCACTGATGTTACAGATAAACCCGGAGATAGCTCGGTTCTTATTAGCCGGAAATCCCATTGAACTATGAAGGAAGTGAAATATTTGAGTGTGAAATCATTCTAGGAAAATATTTGTTTCTTTCACTGTTAGACAATAAGCAACCAGTTTAAATTTCGAACCTGTCAAAGTAAGGCGATCATACCTATATACGAGTACGAATAAATATCTAAGTAGTAACTTATTTTAGTGAATAAAGATATATCGTTTATTTCAATATTTATATCTAACTATGTTGAAATTTGCTTACTCTTATGACGGGTGTTTTTTTTATGAGCTTGTGGACTTAAAATGATGGTAGGTAGGTAGGTAGGAGAAATGGTTAAAGTGCCAGTCTGGCACTCCCCAAGAAGCACTAAAGCGCCGTTTTGATACCATTATGAGACCTCCAACAGGCAGATATCTACAGCCAGCCAGAGCTCTTGATATAATGGAGAAGATTAATGGGATTTAGGTTGGCGCACTGTCCCAGGCTGTCGAAGAAAGGAGCACCCAGTGACCTTAATCATCTAGCTGCCAAACCAGAGAAAATGATCTACAGTCTCCTTCTCTGAAAGGTCCCCACAGCTTCTGCAATGGGGGTTAAATGGTAACTCTAGCTTTTCCGCGTGTGTGTCGATCGTCCAGTGGCCGATAAACATAACTACGAGTTTGGAAATTGAATGGCGAGGAGTCCAAAGTACTTTCTGAGTCCTCCGTATATTGTACTGGGGCTAAAGGCTTTTCAAATAGCACATGAAGAAATGGAGCTCCATCTTTTCTGCGCTGTCCTGAGAAATAATTTGTTATTATCAAGCTATTTTTTTATATTTTTCATTATAAGCTTATAGATAGTTTCATGTATTTCATCTATTTTTTGAATAGATTACCGGTATATGGCCACCGCGGCTATAAGTTACATAGTCCATTCGATCAGTCAAATTTTTGACTACTTTTTTCAATATATAATATTTGGTCACATGGCGTCAATGGTGGCTTGAATATTGCAATAAATCGATTATTAAGCGCGCTGTAAGGCAAGTTGTGCTGCCTTGTTGGAACAAAATGTTGTCGATGTTTAGCTGTTTAATTTTTAGAAATGAAAACTAAGTCAACATGGCTCGATAGCGCTCGCCATTCACCGTAACGGCAGTTCCTTACGCATTTTGAAAGGACCGATGATGCCACCAATGCTATATGAACTTTGTGAACCAATTTATTTTACTTTTCAAAGTAAATTTCCACAATTTGGAAGCGTAGTTCTAGAGTTAAACGATTCATGACGGCTTGCCAAACCTTATTGCACAGAAATATTAACAGAATTTTCCATTTTCAGTTATCAAAACTTAGTTAACGATATCCATACTTCTCGTGCAGCTAAAAAAAACACCCAATACGAGTGCATTTATGGGTATGTATATATGTATGTATGTAAGTGAAATAATGCTCCTACAATACTGCTCCTGCCGATAGGCTGAAAGCGTTTAGAGATAATAGACCAATAGACAATAAGTGGAAAATTAGGTTTTACTCGGTTTGCCACAAACCAATAAGCAGTCATAACTGATTGCGTTTTGTTAATTACCATCCGAAATATTTCAATTATTTTGCAGCAAATGAAACAGATGAAAATTGCTTGTAACATAAGTAGATAAGCACACAATGATGAGTGTTACATTTAAATGTTAATATGTTTAATGGAAAGCAGCTCAGGCATTGTCTGCTGACTATTCTTGTAAAGTAGCAAATTAGATTAGAAACTAATATTTTACATCAAATACGTAAATAATAGCATTCCAATAGCTGATTTTGATTCTTCAGCTGCTTAGTGAATAAAACCTGCAGTGAATAAATAAAATATGCCTTGATCCAATGGTGCATAAGATTTCGAAGCACTGCATTTTTTCTGTTGTCACAAACTGTAATGGAATTTCAATGCTTTTCAAAGATTCTCGTCTGAAAATATGCAAATTTATTCGATCATATCATAGGATACTCAAACAACAAGCCTCCTACGCCTCACCACATGTCGCTCAAACTCTTATATAATTCCAATGCAATTCAAAGTATGCCAAGGAAATAAAAAAATATCCCCACTTATACTTGAAGTTGGTAGCAGTGGCTGAATGGATTGGCGCATGACTACCATTTGGAAGAACACAGCTTCCGTGCATGAATCACCAAATAATGAATGACAGTTTTTTCCTAATAGCAGTCGCCCCTCGGCAGTCTATGGCAAAACTCAGAGTGTATTTCTGGCATAAAAAAGCTCCTCTCAAAAAGTCATTTGCCGTTCGGAGTCAGTTTAGAACTGTAGGTCTCTTTATTTACCGGAAAAGCATCAAGGCGCAAGTCACAAATTGGAGAAGGAGCTCTGCCAAACGCCTAAAAAAGGGTGTAAGCGTCAATAATAAATTAAACTTAAACTTGAAAGCACTGGCCAAAGCATGTTGCTTGCGAGCTAAGCGACTACAACCAAAGCCGCTTGAACATGCAATTTTTTTGCTTAGCGAGCAGCGGAATTTTCTAGTCAGCAGAGAGGTGGTGAATCGAATGCAGCTAATATTTCAAAATTCATGCATATGTTTCCTCCCGCTCCATACTCTTTTCTTGGTTAATTGAAGCTGTCTAAGCAGTCACCCATAAAGCAATCGTAATGTAGAGCAGTGGATGCTTTGTCACATATTCAAAAATATTACAAAAGAAGTGTATGCCGATATTTTTCAATAAATTTTTGTTTACTAGTAATTTGAAAAAATAGTTTTTTTGCACTGAAAAGAGAAATTTCTTAAAAATTAAAAAAAAAATTCCAGCCAGAAGAATGGCACATACTCTCAATAGAACCGAGCTCTATCTTGAGTTTAATAAGGGAACTGGGCTTGGATGAAGAAAGCACAAGGGACCATGAGGTGGAAGCGCAAGCCTAGAAGAAATCTCTCCATCTGTTGTAAGATTGATAAATATTAATAAAAATAAGCACAAAAAACGAGATTCCTGGGATACTTGGTAAATTATGTGAAGAAGTATTGTGCAAAATTTTAAAGCGATTGGTAGATTTTAAGCTTAAGCGGAAAAACGCAACTAGAAACACGAACCACGCACCGTCAAATACTTATAACTTCCTCCACTTTGCTCCCATCGACTTGACTTTGTAATATTTTTTTTGGAAACGGATAAATTTGTTCACCCACTATTCATCCGAGGAGCCTCATAATCGAAGAATTCTATATCAACGCAGAGTTCCTTTGCTTCCTCAACGATCACTTACATATACTCGTATTTCTATTTTCTCCAGAATTTAAATTAAAATAGTTCAATTCAAAGGATGCAGTCTAACGGGGCGTTGCCAGGTGCGTAGACCCGCAAAACGAAACAAAACATGAGTTGAGGAAAAGTAAAATCCACGCCGCATTTCGTGAGCGAATGTCTCGTTGTCCGAAAAAAAGGTTTAAGAATTTTAGCGGTCATTCCGCCCGAAAGCATGGACAGTTTGTGCACTGTTTCTTTACAACGACTATTTGGATTGGAAGATGGAAACGGTTTCATGACGGGCCTGGAGAAATCTTCTCTTGGGTATCCCAATAACCGAGGTAACGTTTTAGTTTAAATATTTCGGCACGGTAGAGTGTTCTTATGAACAGCTTTCCATGGAAGAAATCACTCAAACAGTTGTCATTGTCTGCTGCTTGCGTAAACAGGCTCGAGAAAAACGTTTCGTATCATCTATCGTGGCAGCCGTATTTAAATAGGTTGTGCGTGACTAATATTGCTAGTAGGCTGGAAAGTCACTATTGGCATGAAACACCAATTGATAAGAAAGTTGTTTGCCTTATAATAGTCTCATCTAGGCACGCAATGTCAAACCACTAAGAGCATACCTGCCATGGGAAAGTTTTTCATAAAAATCAGCTGCAGTTCGGAGTCACCATAAAGCTGTAGGACTCTCCAATTCTGAAATAATTTGAAGACACACATAAGAGGAGCTTGCCCAAACACAAAGGATGGGCGCACAATTTATATATACATAGAACATCATCTTATGCTTTACGCTCACAGCGAATATCAAATGTGATACAAATTAAATAGTTGACCGAAGACTATTATTGCTAGCGCTGCTAAGCACTTATTTGTAAAATAATTATTTATTGTACAAATGCTTCAAAAACAAAATAAAAAAAATTGGTATCACACATTAGCCTACTTGTTTGTGGAGGTGTTTGGAAAAAATATTTTGATATGGGTGCTTTAATTTTTACAGCTCCTATCCCCATGTAATGATTCTCATATATAGACACCTTCCTCATAAGTAATTATTTGTACCCTATAAACTACTCCCATCGGTATAAACACTCAATTCGGACTTCTACTGCGATCGAGCGGCGAAATAGCCGCACAGATCTACTTTTATAACGATCTGACAAACGCTCCGAGAACTGGAATGTATTTTTCCCTCTAATCTTCCATACATTGTAATTCAGAACTGGCATGAAGCGATATTTATCATTTCAGGCTTGAGATTTTCATATTTTTATTTCATCGGCTCAGGAACTGGTCATCCATGCATTGCTAAAAGTTCCTAAAAATTTCTTCTACACCAGTATATACCTCTGAAATGAGACTTTTTTTCAATGTCAAACGTTTATTAACAAAAAATGGTTACAAATTTAATCTTCAAAATAATAGCCATCGCTAGCGACACATTTTTCCCATCTCTCAGGCAATTTGTGGATGCCGCGCCAAAAAACTTGGCCGTCTTTGGCCGCAAACCAATCATCGAGCCATTTTTTGGCATCTTCGTGAGAATTGAAGCGCTTCTCGGGAAGTGCGTGGCCGATCAATGCAAACAAATGATAATCTGAAGGCGCCAAGTCTGGTGAATAAGCCGCATGCGCCAGCGGTTCCCAATCGTACGTATCCACTAATTCGCGGCTCGCTCTTGTTCGCTGTGGCGGTGCATTGTTACATTGGCAGTTCATGCGGCACCCATCTTCCGACCTCTAAAATCATGCCCATGTATTTTAAACGTTTGGAAATGGTTTTTTGGGTCACTGCCAACTGCTCTGCTCTCATTTCTTGCGTTTGGCCATCATCTTCATTTAACAATGCTTGCAATTCGGCGTCCTCACACTTTTTCGGTGGCCGGCCACGGTCCTCGTTCTCCACGCTTAAATCACCACTTTGGATTTTTTCAAACCACCTGAAGCACTGTACTCTACCTAGAGCATGTCCACCATAAGCTTCTATAACCATTTGATGAGCTTGAGAAGCGTTTTTCTTCAATTGATAAGAGAAAATCAACGATGTCCGCAAATCGTAGTTTGAAGGCACGAAATTCGACATTTTTAAGAGCGACAAAACTGCGTTGTTGTATGAAACGTAACAAACAATGAACTGAATATTGTTGACAGATGACAGATGACAGACGAAAAAACGAGACATTTGGGAAGGCGACATCTATGGACTAATAGCTGAAAGTCTCATTTCATACTGTGGGCAAAAAGTAAGGGGAATTTAATTGTCAAACTTCGCGGGATTAAAATTTCGCTCCAGCTATTGTTTTCATGAGTTGGCAGCACTGTTAATAACATCTGGGCCAACTTTCATGTGAATGTCATTATCAGTAATATATTTACGCTTCTGTTTACCAAACGACCAAGAGTGCATTTTTCGATTTTTACAATGTCTGATTTGATTGAGCAGAGAAGTGCCATCAAATTTTGTTTGCAGAATGAAATTTCGGCTGCGGAAATGTTTAGCATGTTGCAGAAGGCATTTGATGATTCGACCATGTCGCAGAAAAATGTTTATAAGTGGTACAAAGACTTCAAAGAGGGTCGAGAATGTGTTGATGACTTGGAGCGCTCCGGACGACCATCGACGTCAACAGATGACCAACACGTCAATAAAGTGAAGGAGTTAGTGCTCAAAAATCGTCGGTTGACTGTTAAAGACCTTACGGATATGATCGGAATACTCGTATCAGAAGGATCTTTGAAAGACCATTTGGGAATACGAAAAGTCAAATCTCGTTTGGTACCGAAAACTCTCAATTTCTTGGAAAAAAGTCGTCGCGTTGATGTGTGTGAAACAATGCTTTCAGACTATCAGAACAAGCGCAAATGCATCATTACGGGAGATGAGACTTGGATTTATGCTTACGATCCTGAAACAACCGACCAATCAAGCGAATATCGTGCTAGAGGCGAGGCCAGACCGAAAAGAGCACGTCAAAGTCGTCCAAAAATAAAGGTCATAAAGACAGTCTTTTTTCGATTTTCGTGGTGTGGTGCACTATGAATTCCTTCAACCTGGCCAAACTGTTAATAAGGAATATTATTTGAGCGTTATGCGTCGTTTACGTGAAGCAATTCGTCTAAAAAGACCAGAATTATGGGCCAAGCACTCTTGGTTTTTGCATCACGATAATGCACCGTCTCACACTGCACTCGTTCTTCGTGACCATTTCCCCAAAAATTCCACGCATATCATTCCGCAACCACCGTATTCGCCTGATTTGGCTCCGTGTGACTTCTGGCTATTCCCAAAACTCAAGACCACTCCGGGGAACGCGTTTCGAGTCGATTGAGGAGATAAAAGCTGAATCGAAGAAGGTGCTGATGGCTATACCGGAAATGGACTATTTGGCATGTTTCCGGGATTGGAAAAATCGTTGGCATAAGTGTATTTCATCGAGAGGGGATTATTTTGAAGGGGATAAAATTGATTTACAAGAATAAATAAAGATTTTTCATTTTACAACCAACTTCACCTTACTTTTTGCCCACAATACCAGTAAATTAACTCAATATATAATTTTTTTTTTCATTATTAAACTGGCTAATTTAAAAATATTATAAAATAAATAAAAATAAATAATCACATGCTAAAAAAATAAAAATCGCAATATTTAGTTTCTTGATTTATTGATACATTTACTAGCTTAAATCATTTTAAACTCTTAATAAATTTATGGAGTGGTACAAAAGTGGCGCCAAATGTTTTACCAATAGTGACGAGGACACTTCTGCATTCTAGGCATTTTTGAATTAGCTTCAGAATGGCCCAAAGACTTCGAACAAATTATATTTTTTACGGATATCTCCAGTTATCTGGAAAATAAAATAAATAACCGAAAATTTAATTATTACGAATATTCCTAGGTATCTTAATAAAAACAAAAAAAAATATATAGAAACGCTCAGAACTTTTTTCTTTGAACAACTAAAGCTTAAATGTGAAAATTTCATAAAATCTCGGATGATGACTGGAAGCCGAAAAGTTGAAAAGGAATTTAAAAAGCCTATTTCTACCTCCCTTAAAAAAACTAATCTACCATAACTTACGTAGAGTAATACCTGCTGGAACAACTATAAGCATGAATTTATATATTTTCTATTAAATGGATGCCCAATGCAGCCATTTTTAGCCAACTTCAATATCTCTTTTAGCACTTGATTGCAAGAGCATTTCATTGAATGGGCTTAAAATTCCACTCTCCATTTATCAAGCACTTAAAATACATTTAAAATTCATTTCATTTTGTTTATCGAACTATTGGACATGCACATATAAATGCAGCCATATACACATATATATGCATATATACTCGTATATCCATTGCTTATATGCATATATTAAATGTTAAAAATATGTATGCAAAGCCTAAAATGCAGTATTTTGAACTTTTTCATTTCCATTCAACAAACTAAAACATGCTGGCAATTAAATTTCCGGGCGAAGCGCTTAACTAAATTGCTATTTGAAGAGAGTGTAGCAGTGGTTGGCAACAAAAACCACAAAAAGGAAAAAATTTTCGAACATGAAATTGAAAACTGCGCCTAAACGATGCTTAAAATTGCATTTGCCACACAAACAGATGCACGAGGTCTGAGTAGTGGTAACAAATAGCAACAAAATCTATGCGTGTGAGCTTACATATGCGCGCTCAATATACCTAATTCATATGCATGTGTGTATGTGTCTGTATATTTACTTATCTATTTTTCTGTGTGCATGTGTATGTTAGCAAATGCATTGTAGCTACAATGTCAGGTGCATAAATCTACGTAATAGCTACAAATAGCGACGTCGACAAAAGCCAACAAACTATGTAAAGTACAATAACAACTGCGCATGCTATTATGCAGCAAAAAACAACAATAACAAAAACAAACGATACTCCCGTTAGTGCACACTTGTCGCCAAAGTTAACAATAGCGCATGCAGCTCGCTCGATACAAATGGCTAGAGAAATTTGCAACTTGTGAGCCTCACTCAATGTTACGTATACGCAATGGCGAACAAATGTTTAGCGCCACCAAACGAGTGGCAATTAGAGTGTTGTTGCAATACGTAAATTTCAGCGCAAAAGCGCACAATCGCGCCTATACTATATATGGGCTTAAAAGAAAGGTAAAGAGAGATAAACATGGTAGGAGGGCGTAGTGGGGAAATTGAGAGGGAAAGCAAGGGCGAATTTTCAGATACACTCGGCTTATTTATGACTATTTACATATTTACGTGTACATATAGCCCGTATCAGCTCATTTCAAATGCGCATTTCGTTTGTTTGCCACTGCAAGCGGTGCACACGAACACATAAACAGGTCATGTACGTGCATATATACATACATATATGCGATGCCATGTATGTAGAACAGTTAGCTGCTTGCTTGCAATGCGCGCTTTTGATAGCCTCACATTTGTAATCTGCTGGCAGACTACGTTCAAGCAAATGGAGCGCACAAAGTGACTTGCTGAGTGCCGCACATATATGCACACACACACACACACGCACTCAGATGGGCTGGTGTATCCCTACTAATATTATAAATGTGAATGTAAGTTTGTTTGTTACGCTTTCACGCCAAAACTGCTTAACCGATTATTACAAAACTTTGTACACATGTTTTTGGAGGTGATAGAAGTAACATAGGGTACCTATTGGTGGATAGGGTTTGAGATATATGTAGGTCAAAACGTGGACCCAGGTAACCTTCGGATGTGTATGTACAATATGGGTATCAAATGGAAGCTGTTGGTGAATGCTTTAGTTCAGAGTATTCTTCATGCCGCTCCGTGACTAGGGTCTCGAGATAGATACCAAAACGTGGACCCTAGAATGTGTTTGTACAATATGGATATCAAATTGAAGCTGTTGGTGAATGCTTTAGTGCAGAGTATTTTTCATGCCGCTCCGTGACTGGGGTCTCGAGATATAGGTCAAAACGTGGACCCGGGTAACCTTTGGTTGTGTATGTACAATATGGGTATCAAATGAAAGCTGTTGATAAGTGCTTTAATACGGGGTAATTTTCATACCTATTGATGACTAGGGTCTCGAAATATATGCCAAAACGTGGACCCGCTGTGTCTTTGCACCGAATTAAACCAAAGTGACACACATTGTTAAGTAAGTATTGAAAATGGGTTTCGTAAAGTTTGGTTGTAATTCGGAACACTGGCAACGGGTACAGCGTTCTTTTGAACCAGCCATAATGTCGTTTACTTTTTTAACGCTTGGGGCGGAACTGAACTGTCAAATTGACAGTGTGAGTTACAATGTGTCAATATTTCTTTTTGATTTGGATGCCATAAGGAGAAGACGTAAGTGCAAAGTGTAAAAATTCTTTGTGAATTTTTTTAATTGGATTTTGGAACAGTGAAAAATTTCTTACGAAATTTGAGAATTTGATGTGAAGTTCGAATGTTCAAATGAAATTATGTGTTCGTGGAAAAAAAAAAAATTTTTCGTTTTTTTTTTTTTGAAAAATATAAATGGAAATACATATATAAATTGAAACGAAAAATTCATGGATGATCAGGAAAAAAGACGATTGTTTCTTAGTTATTCATTTGCGTTGATTTGAAACTCAAAAACAATCTTCTTTTTTCCTGATTTTCAATTTATATTTTATATTTACTCAAAAACAAATAGAAAAACAAAAAATATTGTTTATGCCAAAGCGCTTGAAAAAAGAATAAAGAAATAAATAATATGAAAACCATATATTTTCTGTTCTAAACCATATCTATTCTATTTTAGTGTGCCCAGCGAAGCGGGCCGGGTGTGCTAGTACATATTATATTTTGCTATTTTCATTCATTTGCCACCACTCGCACTCAGATTTATTTTTTCTTTAATTAACGTGCCTACTATTTGCACACTTCTGATTTATATTTGTTGATAATTATGTTAGCTGAATAGCCAAGCAATTGAAGAAATTAGAATGCTGAAAACTACATAAAATCTCAGCTAATTAATCGCTAAATATTAGCACTTAATCAAACTTAAATAGACGCGGTTTTCTTTTTTATTGAACCAAAACTCGGTTGTGAATATATTTTCCACAAATGTTTGCGCTACTCATTAGCTAAGGCAATTTTTTGAAACGCTTGCTTAATTTTGTTTACGCATTCAAGTGCAGCTCATACGTACATACGTCGGTATGTTTGTATAAATGAATGCTTATTTACTTGCCGTCGTTTGCTGTGTTTGCATTTCATTTGGCATGAATTGAATTAATGCTAGCAATTAATTAATTGTGTTAAAATATATGTGTCTACGCACACGCACACGCCACAACCCCTAACGCACAGTCAGCATTAGCAAAAAGTGGCCACGCCTAAAGCCAACTGTGTCAAGTGTTCGCCACTCAATCGGCTTGTGCAGGCAACAGATTTTTCGCGGACATTTTAATCCCTCTACATTCAACATTTTGCGGTAATTAATAATAATTTTTATTTAACCCCTTTCAATGGGCTGCAAATGCAGGACTATGATAAAATAATTTGTTTGGACTCATGCTTTTTGTGCGGTACGTGGAGGGTACGAGTATACTAGGTATTCAGAAATGTGAGTGATATATACGAGGGTGGTGTGAAAAGTGTACTCAATTTTTTAGGGTACACATTTTTATATTTTTCAACATAGTTTCCTCTTGGGCTTATAAACTTCGTTCAACAATGTTCTAGATTGCTGTCCTTTCGGAATATTTTCCGACAGGCGCCTATTCGAGTCATTGTCGTATATTCCTTAACAAACAGTTTCTAAGATATTTATGAATATTTCTATAATAAGGAAAGAAAATAATCCTTCTATAGATAGGATTTGTTAAAATAGCCATTCGTTTCTGCAATCACCTATTAGTTTAAATAAAATCCCAGGGGGATATGAAAAGACTTGGAACCCTATTTCCATTACTATTGGTGCGTGTTCATCCAAGAGGTGCTACTAACTAAGCATAACCTCGATAGGCGCCAGTAGTGCATTCTAACTTAGTACGGAATTCTCAAACGACCCTCGTATATATAAGTATATAATCTATACAGGGTGCGCCATCTTTTTTGTCGGTATGTAAACGCTGAATAATTTTGTCATTTACCAACCGATCGCCTTCAACATACATGTTTTCGATACGACAATTCAGTACAATTTCAACCATGGATTGCTTTGCACCGAAACAACGCACTGAAATAGTGACGCTATGCATCGAAATTAGTCGTTCTATTGTTCTAACTCAACGCGCATATAGCAAAAAGTATCTATGCAGACAGGCACCGTCTAACAATACTATTCGACGTTTGATGTCGATTTTTTTTGAGCACGGGACAGTAGGAGATCGTCAACAAGACATTCATCAACGAACAAGACGTTTCAATGAACTTGTTGAAGCAGTCCGGGAGAGCATTGCCCAGGAGCCAACCATGCGGCGCATTTTAAAGCATTATTTAAATTTGTTTCCATATAGAGTGCAATTGACACAAAGAATATTGCCGACAGACCATTCACGTCGCTTGGAAAACGGTCAAACAGTCGCTCGAATGGTTGACATTGAACCCAATTTTTGGAAGCAAATTTTAATGACTGGCGAGACACATTTTAACCTCTCTGGCAGCGTGATGAAACAAAATTGCCGCATTTGGGTAACTGAGAATCCACACGAGATCCATGAAAAGCCATTGCATGACCAGAAAGTAATTGTAGGGGCCGACATTTGCGCCAAAACCATCATTGGGCCATATTTTTATCGAGAAAACGAAACGGTCGATGGAAACCGATATCGATAGCTGTTGACTCACTGTGTCTGCCCGCAAATGCGTGAGAAAGAATTAGACGGTTACTGGTGTCAACAAGACGGTGCGCCATGCCACACTGCGAATGCCCGTCCCAAGACGTCTAGTGTCAAAAAGAGCCGACATCGACTGGCTCCCATATCACCTGACTTCTCTTTGTGGAGTTATCTGAAAAGTAAGGTTTACGTCAACAAGTCGCAGAGTATTGACTACCTTAAGGTAAGCATTCGTGCCGAAATCGATGCTATAAAACCCGAAATGCTTGACAAGATGATGACAAGCGCAGAAAAAAGATCGCACTTTGTGATTGCTATGTATTCAAAAAATAGTTTTAATAAAATGTAAATAACCAAACCAAATAAAAATACCGCACTTATACAACTCATTTTTTTTTTTTTCAAAGTTATTCAATGCTTTCATACTGACATAAAAGATGGCGCACCCTGTAAAGTATGTAAAGACATGCATTGGCTTTCAGAGCTGTATATATAAGTACATAAAAATTATTTGCCATACCGTTATTTTAATTATTAATTGTTTATTATCATTTTTTTATGTTGAATTTATGCATTTATTTATTTGAAGTGCACACTTCGGAGTAATAAGTAATATCATTAGATTTCGTGACCAACTTTTTAAGTGCATATTATTAGAAATATATATGAGTCGGTCTGTACAAGTTTGATGCACTTCAGATTCTGTTGGAAAATCCGCACCGTATATGTACAATATATATGTTTTTCGAAAAACACTCAATACTAAATCAACAACTTCTCAGTACCTCGCTTCACATTGCTGACTGCCACAATGTTCGCATCGGCACCTTCTTCATCTCCTTTTTCTTCTTATCTTTCTTCTTCTTTTCTTCTTCTTATTTTCTTCTTTTTCTTCTCCTTTTTCTTCTTCCTGTTCCTCTTCATCTTCTTCTTCTTCTTCTTCTTCTTCTTAGCATCACAGTTCTTGATGAACCATTGGCTCATCCACAACCTTGCGCCATCTGTCTCTATGTAAGGCTAAATCCTTTTCACGGTCAACTTCCTCGTCTTTGAACCATCTCTTTCTGGAGCGTCCTCTTCTTCGGCCTCCAACAGTGCGTAATTCATCAGCCTTTTGAGTAGTTGTTCTCTCCTTCAGTATCCTAAATACCTATCCGAGCCATCTTATCCTCTAAGATTTTATAAATCTTTTCGCAGTTCCGTTTTTTGCTAATAGTTCCAGCTCAAGATTATGCCAGATATTTACCATGTGAAGAAACAACTCTCCTAAAAATGGAATGTGATTGACTTTGATAATTTCAGTAGTCTGAGACCGTCGAAACGGCTACATTATTTCACTTAAGGACAACCTATCGCTCTCATATCAAATCAGCTCCAATATGGCAAATGTAACTTTTAAGGCTGGACATCAGAATATTTATTTGCCTTTATGTTTTGAATATTCATACCTAAAAAGTAGTTCGGATAATTTTAGGTTAACCGTCCCTGCTTTCATTCAAAGTATTGTTCTTCACATACGCGGCATTGCGTCAAGTTTAAAGGAGCGCTTAAATTATATGCCGGATGTGTTCCTCAGCGATTCAGTTCAGCAGCTCGAATATACTGAAACTTTAATATCGCATGATGACGGTACAAAACATATCGGAGAAATACGCATTGGCTGCTAAACGTCCTAAACGTCAACCTATTGCAGAATTAGGGCTAAAGAATTGGCAACCAGGAAATTTAAAGATATATGTATTCCAAGAGAAAGCGATCAGCTATAAATAATTTGTGATATGACAAGAGAGGAGTGATTAGTGACAAGTTCTAAGTGATAAAAGATGCGTGATTTGTGACATATAATATGTGATAAGGTCTCAGTGATAAGCTGTAATGGGCAGTAGAGATCTGATAAGTGATATGTGACATGACAAGTAACGAATAATTAAGTGATAAGCTAAAAGGGGCAAGTATGAAGTCATAAATGTGAAGTGAAATGACAAATTACAAGAATTAAGGAATAAGAGATCAGAGAAAAAATCATAAAATCACAATTTTTTATTTGAAAGGAAATTTCAGACATCTACTCCAGTTCCTATCACAATAAAATTTGAGCCACTTTTACTCTTGTTTTATACCTTAGGAGTCAAATAAAGTTAAATATACCAAAAAAATGCATCTAAAATATTAAAAGTTCATTTTTTCCGACCAGTATAATTTATATACAATATTATATTTCAAAAAAGTATCTGCCGTTCGGAGTCGGCTTGAAACTGTAGGTCCCTCCATTTGTGGAACGCACACGACAAATAGGAGGAGGAGCTCGGCCAATATTAATTTTTAGTCATGAATAACCCAATAATGATGGGAGACATCGTGCACTTCAAACTGTTACGAAAGCAGCACTTCCATTCCATAAAGTTGCTTGTAAATATGGAGCTGTTGCAGTCCTATAACGAAGTCGAAATATGAAGTCTAATGTAAAATGGAATATAATTTTTTTGTGTAATGAAATGTGAATTTTGTGTGTGTGAATTTTAACCGACTATGAGTTGGGATTTTAGTCGTTCATTTTACTCATAGTCGGCTAAAATTCACACACACAAAATTCACATTTCATTACAGAAAAAATTATATTCCATTTTACATTAGAAATGAACACCTAAAATCCCATTCTTATTTATAGAATTCTAGGACTCCAACTTATATTTTACCAAGTAGTGTTAGATATAAAAGGCAATGGCAGGCCTCTGAATATATTTCTGCCATGAAAAAGTTACTCATAAAAAACTATTCGCCGTTCGGAGGCAGCACAAAACTGTAGGCCCCTCCATTTGTGTAACAACATTGTGACGCAAATCACATTTTTATGCTGTCTCAAAGCCACAAATGGTTTTTTGTGTAGCTTTTCATAACTGAAATGCTTTCAAAAACTTGTTAATAGAAAAACTTTTTCTAACATTTGATATTTCAAGCATGCTAAAGTGGTTTTGAATCCAATATAATTGAATTTTAGTCACGCACGTACCCACACTGCTACGACGGCCGCCGTAATTATACCAAAATCAACATCAACTTTTGGAAACTATTTCCTAATTTATTGTTCTTAAATCTATTTTCTTGAAAACACAGAACGCGCAGTCCAACGAGAAAATAATTCTATGCATTTTGTAACACTGCAAATGTTCTATCATTTGTGCACGCGAATACTTGTGTGTGGACCATTACGCACAGCAGCGCAACAAACATATGACGAAGTCATTAATTTAATAGCTGCAAAACATGTGTTCACATTCATTTCTTACAAGCCCGGCAAAACAACTACCACGAAATGTTGAATTTCCATGTAAGTGTTTAACAGAGTAGTTAAGAGTTTTACAGTTTTTAGCATACCATTAGGCGTTCATGACAATACAACGAAATTGTTTAGTTAAATGCCCATGCATTTAGACAAATAAGCATCAAAACAAGGAAGGGAAAAACACAAAAACATAAATTTGACTCTATCTCAGCAAAACAATCTTAGCCAAATGTAGAAAGTAGCAGCGAATAACAACTGACCAGATAAGAAAATACTTTAGTCACCAAACATGTGTAGAACATAACCCAAATATTGAAGTTTTTGCGTTAAAAAAGATGTGTATGAATGTGATTTTGTGTGTATCGTTCCAGCAGTTGAAACCAGTGGTTTTAAACTACTGGTTGTAAACCAGTTTACTTTGCAGCTCAAAAAGTTCGTCCTACTTTTCTATAATAATAACAACTGGAGCATATTTTTAATATCGCGATATTCTACGAAAGTCAATTGTATCCATCAGCTTTAGAACAGTTAGTGAATAAGTCGACCTAAGCATTGATATGACACCACTTAATGAATCAGTTCATAACAACCAAATGACATTCTAGTCCATTTTTTGCGAAAAAATACTACTTATGGTCGTGTTAAAAAAACTACCAGTCTAACGGTTAGACGCGATAGAAGTGAAACCTTCCGTAAAACAAACTGAGAGAGAATGAGACGAAAACAGCATTAGGAGCGGGATAATTATAGGTTCATTATAATATTGCTATAAAGTTCATATTTTATTTTCTTCATTTTATTATTATTCGTCCTCAATATTTTCAATTTCAACAAATGATACGAGTGGCTTATGATAGCTAAAATATGATACAAATGCTTTGGTTTCGATGTTGTCAACATATCTTTGAAATACCGCGTCAATTGTTGTTTTTGATCGTATTGTATTGAGAAAGTCAATTAAAGGAACCGCTGTGTCCAATGCAAAATTTACGTTAAAATCGCCACTTAAAATCATTGGAACTTTATCGTAATCTTTTCTAAGTATCCGCGATACTTCTGGTGTATACTTTATTAAATTTACGTGAATGAATTCCGTGATGCTATTTATTGATTGATTCGGAGAAAAATAAATTGCCACAATTAAAACTGTTTAAAGCTTCGTAGTGTCGCTTTTTCATTTCATCGAGTCTCAAATCACTCCCAACGATTCTAAAGAAGTTTTCACTTCAAAAGTCAATTAAAATTGATAAAAGAAAGTTTCAGAAATATTTATTGTATTACAAATGAAAGTATTACACTAAATTACTTCTTATCTTTAAATTAAGTGAGACAAGTGAGCTAACTACTGATGGCAGAAGAATTAAATCAAAGTGAATTTTTTAATACTTTAAAAATTCTTAACATGTTTTAGTAGCCGTTCTTTCCGTATCTGCAGGGATTTACTATGTTTCTTCTTCAAAAAGTTAATACGAAAGCCAGTTTTTTCATTTACTAAACTAATACTAAATATACTTTGCCGCTTTTATATTTCTGGCTTAACAACGGAAACGTCTTTATTGTTTTCCAAAATATTCTCCCTGATAATCAATTAGTCAAATAGGATTGTGCGTGGCTACCATTAGGGAGCCGTGCATGTAACACCAAATGATAGAAAAAGTTTTTTCTAATAGCGGTCGCCCTTCGCCAGACAATGGCAAGCCTCCGAGTGTATTCCTGTCATGAAAAATATACTCATAAAAATGATTTTCATACATTCATTTGAGTCAATTCTTGAAGCAACTGACCAGTCGCATGACCAGTGCGTTTATTAGATTTTGCGAGATATAGCACGAACTCACCTTTTTTGTCCCAAGATGATCATACAAAATCTTATCGATGCTCATCATACTAAGGCTTAAGGATGCCTCATTCGCATGCTACATTTTCAGAGATGCCGAGATGAATTTGGCAACACTAATATGGCCCGCACATCAAAACATTTCGAGTGCGATTATGGCGCAATGTGTTAAACCTTCCCATGGAAAATGGGAGATGGCGCCTGACAATACTAAAAGTGCCCAAGGACAGAAATAGTTCTGCCATAAGTTCTGTTACATGCTAAGTTCGTTATAGATATGAAATTATAATACTTTTTAATGAAGTTCTTCTTCTTAATTGGCGCGATAATCGCTTACGCGATTTTAGCCGAGTTTAAGGAAGCGCGCCAGTCGTTTCTTTCTCGTGCTAACCGGCGCCAGTTGGACACACCAAGTGAAGCGAAGTCCTTCTCCACCTGATCTTTCCAACGCAAAGGAGGCCTTCCTCTTCTCTGTTATCACCAGCAGATACCGCATCGAATATTTTCAAAGCCGGAGCGTTTGCATCCATTCGGATGGCATGACCCAGCCAACGTAGCCGCTGGATCTTTATTCGCTACGCTATGTCTATGTCGTCGTAAAGCTCATACAGCTCATCATTCCGTCGCCTGCGATATTCGCCGTTGCCAAAGTGCAAAGGTCCAAAAATCTTCCGCAGAATATTTCCCTCAAGCACTTCAGGGGACGCCTCATGGGATGTTGTCGTCGTCCACGCTCCTACGCCATACGCTAGGACGGGCATGATGAGAGTCTTGTAGAGTGTGAGGTTTGTTCGTCGAGAGAGGACTTTACTGCTCAGTTGCCTACTTAGTCCAAAGTAGCACTTGTTGGCAAGGGAGATTCTGAGTTGGATTTCAAGGCTGACGTTGTTATCGGTGTTAATGCTGGTTCCTAAATAAACGAAGTCTTTTACAACCTCGAAATTATAACTGTCAACAGTGACGTGGGTGCCGATACGCGAGTGCGCCATCTGTTTCTTTGAAGACAGGAGGTACTTCGTTTTGTCCTCGTCCACCACCAGACCCATTCGCTTTGCCTCTTTATCCAGTTTGGAGAAGGCAGAACTAACAGCGCGGTTGTTAAGGTCGATGATGTCAATATCATCGGAATACGCCAACAATTGTACGATCTTATAAAAAAATTTATGAAGTTAGTTTTATTTAATCATGTAAATATGTATCAAAGAAACAAGTTTTCATTCGAAAAAGTCGCCGTTTGATTGCTATAGCAGCACGCACGGTTTCCATGCACATTAACGTCACTGCTCGAACCAAAGATTGTTTGAGACTCTTCAAATTTCTGTGAGGTCTTCGATAGGTCATGTTCTCCAATTTTGGCCATAAACTATAGTCCAATGGATTCAGATCTGTACTTCCAGACGGCCAATCTTCTGCGGCTATGAACCCAAGAATATTGTTTCTAACCACTGCTGGGTCCCTTTTGCCTTATGGGCTAGAGCGGAACCTTCCTTGAAGATCCAACGTTCGCAATTGAAGAGAGTGCTGCTCAAGTGATTTACCAAGACTTCTAAGACAACCTCCTGCTACACTTTTGCCGCGGTCTTAACCCCTTTTTCGCAGAATAACGTCTTTACAAAATATTCCCTTCCAAAACATTACGGAGGCTGGATGATGGGACTAGATCGAGTACAATTTATGCGTAGACAATGCATGTGAAGAAAAGCAAAAATAACGGAACTTTTTTCTGAGAATTCTTCCTCGCAGTATGCATCATAAAATTTGCCACAGAATTTATACCAAGACTAAGTAAGTAGCGACCCTTGTAGATATTCGCTTAAATTTGAAAGATTGTTTACAACACTTCCATCAATGAAATTATAGTTTTGCTCTAAAAATACAGTTTTTTTTTTTAATTCTGAATTTTAAAAAATCAGTACGCCCAATTGATCAACTCTAGTCCAAGTAGCTTCGTTTGAAATTTCGCCTTTTAAATGTCATTTGCTTGTGATGAAGTCTTCTTGAAGTGAATTCAGTTCATCATTTTCTTTGGTGACGTTTTCAGCATGACGAAAAGCTTTACGTTTTGCCGAATCATAAATTTGAAGACTAAAATTTAAATATTTTTTAAGCATTTCAATCAATTAACGAATTTGAAAAAATTCACATACTCAATGATTTAGACACATCTTTTTTCGTACACTTTGAACTTAAAAAATTATATGCTTCAAATTTCTATTTCTTCCGAATAAAGTGAAAAAAGTTATTGAATATAGCTACTTCGACACATATGACAATAAAAACAACAATTTTAAAAAATAATAATATTTGTTTTGCTTACAGTACTAATTGGTCATTTTGCAACTAGTACATTACTAGCCAATATAGAACTAGTATGACTTCTGCCATTAAATACCAGTTTATGATTTGGAATTATTGCTGACTAGTTTGGTTTTTCATTGCTGGGATATATTTTATATACATTTGCATATACATACATACATTTACATATTCCTACATTTAATGCAGCTGCGATCAAGAAAATTTGCCAGAATTAGGGGAAGTAATAGCTACAGCGTTCATCAATACAAGCAACGCACCCACAACATGTAATCATAAAGCTATTAACAGTGGAATGGAATTTCGTGCATGTGCGCACATATGTAAATATGTACTTACAAATATGTGCGATTCGCCATAGCTTTAGTGGTATTAAATTCGCTCAACGATGTTTGCTACTACAGGGGCAACCAGATAAAATAGTGTTGAAAACCTTTAGGGGATCTGTAGAAGTGGCATTAAACCTCAAGCTGTATACCTCAAGAGACATATTTTTTAATTTTATATTTATTGTATTATTTCTTGATTGGCAATGGAGTGTTGTGGTATGTGCTACTATTGCAATGATGCAGCGAGAGCAGCTCTGAAGAGCTGTGTTACAGAAATCATTGCGCGCCAGTAAAAATACTAGTAACACATTTAAGTGGTTTGTCTATAAAAAAACACGCAATTTTACGACATTTGCAAATTCAAAGAAGAGAAAACATATTCCATTAGAACTCTTCATCTGTTCACCATACAAGAAAGGCTCTGACTTGAGTCCGTAGCAAACTTTCCTACCACTAGTCACTAGATTTGTAAGGTCGCTGTGAACATCACCACCAACGAAGTGATAATCAGAGTGGAGAAGGGAAATAAAACTGGTTCGCGTATTTATGTGCTGCAGGTTCCATTTGGAGCAGGTTAGAGGAGCTGACGGATGTTATATTGAATAAATTTCAACTTTGCCAAAGTGCGTTGAATGAAAGTTTTTTGGGAGTCTTTACTTGAACTAATACCAGCGCTTCCTTCGAAAACTTGATTAAATTTACAAGTTGGTTGGTTGGTTGAAGTGGTGATTCATCAAGAATCGAATTAGCGCTGTCACATCTTCGCTACCAACGAGTTATATGATAATTCCGACACGACTATATCCAGTCTGTGCAATTGAGAAATCTTATAAGTTTGTTTATGTGTGCACCAGCCAGTCTTCGAGGTTCTCAAAAAGCAGTTTGCCAAGGGTTAACAACCTCGCCTTCCATAGAGGAGTTCAATCACAGATGAAGTGGAAGATAGTTTCCTTTTTCACGGACTTTAATGTTTTTTTTTTTGATATTAGATATTATTCTTGAGTACATATCTATTAGATTGACGTGTAAGCTCAGGTTAACTTCGACTACCCGGTACTATTGCCGTACGTACGATGACTCACGAAACCGGGCACATATACGAATTTTATTCTACTTTTTATGCTCCGTAAGAAGATAAGAGCAAACTGAACCACAAATTTGTGATGTTCTGAATTTAAAGCTCCATGACCGTTATTTTTTCAATAGATTTTTATGCTTTGGTATAAAAAAAGTAGGGCGTGCTACGAGAAATTCAATTTTCTAAAATATTTTTTTTTATTTTTTTTATTTAAACTAACTACGCAATTAGACAATAGATTACATTTGTGGATGATTGGACAAATCCATAGGAAGAAATAGAGAGACAGGCTAGATATTATATGGATGGTAAGACTGAAAAATTTGCTTCCGCGAATCTTTTGGATTCAGTAACGAATGTCAAGAGGTCCGGAAGCGTAAGATTACGAACTTTATCTATACTCAGTACATCGCACCCCTACAGCCTGAGTCTGATTCTAGAAAACATCGGACCGCTACAGAGAAAATGCACTGAAGTATCCTCATTCTCATAGCAGAATAGGTATATTTGGTCGTCAATGACTCGCATAATAGCCATACGCTTACCTTAGGCGTTGTGCCTTGAGATTACACGCATCAGTACACTCGGATCCTTCTTACTGAGTTTTATGAGAAAGGTCGCTAGTTTCCTGCTTGATTTTTTCACAATGCACTTGGCTACTCTGCAGGAACCCAACTCAGACCAACGACTTTTTTAGGTAGACCTCAGTAAGTCGTCAATGCAGTGTTTCCGATGCGGAATTTACACCTAGAAAGGGTTCAAAGCCTAGTGGTACGCTTGGAGAGTCCAGTTTGTCAGTCAACTCGTGCGCTGTAATACTGCAATGTCCAGGCACTCAAATAAGACAAAGTTTGTTGTGTTTTGCCCCACTATTCACTTTTGTCTTACATTCACCGACTAATTTCGAGAAGCAGCGTGGGTTAGCCAGGGCTCTTAGTGCAGCTTGACAGTCACGAATTGGATAATAATTATGATAATTAGATGAATTTTTTTTAGGCAGTACAATACCCAATACTTTGGATATGCCCTGTCACATAAAAGCATATGACAGGGGTTGTTTCCCATTAGATCTTATTTTGACATATCTTTCATGCAACAGAACATCAAAATTTTTATGATTTTAGAGTAAGCTGATATTTGAATTCAGAGAAATCGTAGGTTCGAATCTCGGTGAAAGACCAAAAAAGAAGAAAAAGTTTTTTCTAATAGCGGTCGCCCCTCGACAGGCAATGACAAATTCGCGAGTGTATTTCTGCCATGAAAAAGGTTCTCATAGAGAATATCCGCCGTTCGGAATCGGCTTGAAACTGTAGGTCCCTCCATTTGTGGAACAACATCAAGGCGCATGTCACAAAGAGGGCAGGGAACTCGGCCAAACACCCAAAACGGGTATACGCGCTATATTTTGAGCTTCTTCGACTCCATCGTCACAGTCTTCGACTTCGACAAAATTTTTGGTGAAGTTTTTTTTTGCAGTAAGTTCCGGAAATATTGTCAACAGGTCGCTGAACTCTAAAATTTTAAATTTATTTTTTATTTTTTTATCTTTTTTATTTTTTTATATGCTTTAATATTTTTTAAATTTCTTTTTATCTATTTTTAATATTATTATTTTTTTCATTTCAATTATTCTCAACAGGTCGCTGCACTCTACAATTTTTAATTTATTTACAATATTTTTTTTTTCTCTTTTTATTTTTTTATATATTTTAATATTTTTCAAATTTCTTTTTATCTATTTTTATTATTATTATTTTTCAATTTAGTTTTAGTTAAGTTCCGGAAGTATTCTCAACAGGTCGCTGAACTCTAAAATTTTAAATTTATTTTTAATTTTTTTATCTTTTTTTATTTTTTTATATAATAGGTATGTTTTAATATTTTTTAAATTTCTTTTTATTTATTTTTAATATTATTATTTTTTTCATTTCAATTATTCTCAACAGATCGCTGAATTCTACAATTTTTAATTTATTTTTTATTTTTTTATCTTTTTTTTATCTTTTTATTTTTCTTATATATTTTAATATTTTTAAATTTTCTTTTTATCTATTTTTATTATTTTTTTTTCATTTTAGCTTTTGTTAAGTGGGGGGTTAACAGGTTTTTAAATTTATTTTTTTGCATTTTTTTTTATTTGAGTTTTTAAATGAAGAACCTTTCAAGAATATTCTGTGAAAATTTTAGATGAATCGGAGCAAAACTTACAAAGATACAGCCATGTAAGTGTTGCTACCTACCTGGCTCAACCGCGCGCCAGTTGTACTTTAAAGCGTTTTTCCCACAACTTACGTTTTCAAAGTCGGTGCCCTTCATAACTTTGACACTACTGCACCGATCCTTTTGAAATTTTGAACACTTTTTCTGTAGATGTTTTACAAGGTAACGCCGAAGAGATTTTTTTCGAATTTGTTGATACTTTTGTTTTTACGGTAACTCAATTCACCGATTTTTTACGCGAAAATCGTGTTTTTGACTTTAACCTGTTCCCAAAAATCAAAAAATTTTAATAATTCTGTTCAAAATGACCCTCTCGGCGTTACCCGGAGAAAACGATTATCTAACGAAATAACTTTGGTTTTTTGATTTCAGATGATTTAACACCGAGATATGAGGGGCACCGCAAAACTACTTTTTTTCGAGATGCGTCCGAATAATTTCTGCCATTGCCGTATTTTTAAATATTTTTGGATGAAAATTTCACAAAATATACTTCAAATGCTATAGTTTTATGTAGTAAAAGATTTTGACGAATAAATTTTGAACTGTGTCATCAAAATAAAAATCATAAAAATGTGCCTTTTTTTTCCATGAATTAACGTTACCCCGCCCGTTAAGTTCCGGAATTATTCTCAACAGAGTCGCTGAACTCTACAATTTTGAATTTAGTTTTTAATTTTTTTACACTTTTTTATCTTATTAATTATTTGTTTTTTATTAATTTTTTTTATATATATATTTTAGTATTTTTAAAAATTTCTTTTTATCTATTTTTATTATTATTATTTGTTTTCATTTGTAGATTTTTAGTTTTGTTTTTAATACTATTTTTTCCGATCCCACTTCTATCATACAGGCCCATGCCGTATAAAAATATAATCTGTACTACTTAACATAAATTTATGTATCTAAGAACTTTTAAAATGCCCATTAATTCATTTTTTTTATGAAAGGCGAAATTTTGAAAAAATGCCGTCGTACTATAGAAAAAATTCCAAAGCCGGTCCGAGATGACTAAAACTTGAAGCAATTTTTTTTTACTTTTTTGATGAACATTTCGAAATTTTGCAGAAAGTATTAAGCAGTAATAAATAATAATTTGAAAAAGGCATATTTATTTTATTGAAATGGGAGGAAGAATTTCGAATAGATTGATTTAATAAAAATAGTTATCAAAAAGTACAATTTGGTGATGATCACAGAATTACAAAAAAAATTTTAAATCCCTACTTTGCTAATAGTCTATCACCTAATTCTAAAATTACAGAAAATTCTTGAGTCCCCATGCAGTTAGCGATATTTGTTCCCACATATTCTTGCGCATTTGTCAGTTTTGAAATATTAGTTTGATTAATTTTGTAAGTCACTGTATTTTCATACACATGCAGTTATGTGCAAACATATGTGCAAGCATATGCGTAAAAATATGTAAAATCACGTCATGTTACTTAGTGGGAAAGTGAACTTTAATTCTATTTACTAACCGTCCATTAGCAACACATTTACGCAATTTTTTTGCATACACATAAACGCACACTCCAACAACTACACAAGTAATGGCTTGCCACTATCTCACCACATATGTGTGTATACGTGCAAAAGCATTATGTGCGAACATGATAGTTTACATAAATACTTTTTGTCCTTACCGCATATTCAGCTACACGCCCCGCCCCCTGCCAAAATGTTAATGAAATGTGTAGCATACTTTCGGGATATAAGCCGAAAATCATTAGCATTGAACGTGCAAACTTTTCCGTAATACCACATATCGCAATGGATGCGTGAGAAAAGTTTTTGTAGATGGAAAGAGAAAACAAAATAAAGAGAATTTGCCTTTGTTCTACTTTGAAAATTGTTGAAAAAGTATAAACATTTTCGCAAAACTGTGTATCCCATGCGGTAATGCCCGGCTTCGAAGAAACACGGACATGAAACATCAAATGATAGAAAAAGTCTTTTTCTAATAGCGGTCGCACCTGGGCAAAATTACAGGCCTCCGAGTGTACTTCTGGCATGAAAAATCTGCGCATTTAAAACCATCTGCCGTTCATTTGTGGCTAAAGGGTTCCTGAGCGATTAATGGATTCGTAATTAAAGTAATCAAATTGCATCGCAGAATACTTTCGCACTGAGTTCTTAATGTATTTTTAAATAGGTTTACCATGTAAGCGTGCTTTCACTCAGATTGATCGCAAAGACCTTTTTATTTCTGCTGTTAATTGCTCAAATATTTTCATTCTGCACTTATATGATGCAGCACCATGAAGAGCAACATAAAAATAAACTCTTTTTTTTGGATTTTGGTGTTCCGTCGAGGCTTGACAACTGAGCTTTGAATAACAACACAGTAATGTAAAGGGTGGTTAAATTTTAAGGGCCGATGTTAAATGTGAACCACGCCTAAACATTAAGCTTTCTTCTGGATTTCATTTGACATTTTTCAATTTCAGACAAACACAATTTGAGTAATGGGAAGATACACAATCGAGCAACGCGTTAAAGTTATTCAGGCTGCTGCTGTCCTGCGCTCATTGATGCCAGTTGAAAATCTCGAGTGAAGACAGATCCTGCAGCATTTGGTCTTTACAACGGATATGTTGTCTTCCTCTTCCACGTCTTCCTTTTTGGGGTACCGTGTCGTAAATTCACCATGCTGGGGCGTCTTCTTTCATATAACCCGTATGACCAAGCCAGCCTAGCCGCCTAACACGCTTAACTATGTCCATGTCCCTATATAGCTCATACAACGCGCTGTTCCACCTTACGCGGTACTCCTCACTAACATGGGTGGGGCCAAAGATCTTACGTAGAATTGAAGGCTTCAAAAACTTTTTCATCCACTGTTGAAATCGTACATGCTTCTGCGCCATATTTTAGGACGAGAATGATGAGCGTTTTGTACATAGAGTGCCTGTTTAGTCCTTCGAGAAAGAGCTCAACTTCTCAGTTGCCTACTGAGCCCAAAGTAACACCGTTTGATCTCCGGGCTGACGTCATTTCTGTTATTGATACTGGTCCCAAGGTAGACAAAGTCCTTCACAACTTCGAATTGTTGGTTGTCAAAACTGGCATATTGTCCAAGATGCGAAGACTCCTATGTGTTGACAGCAGGTACTTGTCATTGAAATTTGAAAAGGTCGAGCCAAAGAGCCCAGGAGATTTGATGGCTCCTAAAACACTGAGGCTAAAAAGGCCATTGTATTTAAAGCTCTGGAAAGAGGGTGGATAGTCAAGGAGGGAAGGAGAAAAGTATCAGAGAAAGAGATAGGAAAGAACAGAGACAGAGATAGAGATAGTTAGTCCTGTGAGAATTTCCCAGATTCTTTGGCAAATCTGTAAATATCCTCCAGTTTTAGAGAACGAATATTACTCATTCTCATGACATAGGAACCCAATACTCGTAGCCGTTCTCTAGAAAAGCAGGACACTTACAAAGAAAGTGCTCAGTGCGATCCGCCTCCTCCAAGCATGACAGGTATACCGGGTCCTCAAATGATTCCACTGGTGGTCATATGCTGACTCAATGGGTTGTGTCCTGTAATGATGCCGACCATCAACCGAATGTCTTTCCTTCTAAGATTTAATAGTTTGCTAGTTTTCTGTTCGGACTTCTCACAAAACACTTTGCAGTTCTGCAGCGTTCCAGACCGGACCATCGTTCTTTATGTAGATTGCTTATATAATCACTGATCCAATTCTTGAACACTGGCAGCCGGTACTTTGTTTTACTCTCATTCACCGCAAGACCCACATTACTCGCCTCTCTATTTAAACTGGAGTATGCTGAGCATAGAGTGCGATTGATTTCGCCGATAATGTCAATGTAGTAGCATGGTAGTCTTATGAAAGATAGTACCAGTGCGGTTCAGCTCGGCAGCGCGAAGTTTGAAAAAATCACAAGATAGAGGATCACCTTGTCTGAAGCCTCGCTTGATTATCGAACGGCTCGAAGAGGTTACTTACAATTCTGATGACGCTTGTGATAGCGCGCAACGTCATCTTACACAGCCCTATTAGCTTTGCGGGGTTAAAGAGACCTCACAGTATATTATTATTTAAATCAGCCTTCACTTATTAGATGAGCAATGGTATCACAAAGGACGAATCTTTGTTCGTCCAAGTGTGCTCATTCTAACCGAACCTAACCTAAGCATAACCTATATGAGCCTCCCTGCATTTTATTTCTACTAAAATGTGCCACCAATTCCTCATTCAACTTGTGAGAATAATTTGTATTTACTAATTATAACAAGAATTCTAAACATTTACAATTTGCAATTTGATGTAATGAAAGTCGGCATTTCATTGCCAAAACCAACGCCAAGAATGATCGGTACAAATACCAATTAACGCATACATGCACAGGTATTTATTTTATTATGAAATTACATTTCAGAAAATCCAAAGCAAATTTCAATGAAAATGTGGCATTGTCACCTGCATATTGAATAATTGTGCTGAGTTATGTAGAGCAGTTTCAGATTACCCAAATAACAAACAAATTATTGAAAATATGGTGTGAGTCTTCGGTATTACCCTGGACACATGTGGTTAGAAGAATTTTGATTAACTACTAAGTTATTATAGCAAAATAAACCACAAATATACGATGGTATCGCAAATATAAATATTTGCACATATGCACACGCAAAATCACTAAAACATTGCAAATGTCCAAAACTCAAATAGCCCACACAATTCACACTCGTGCACTTGCATTTGTCTGCATTAAAGTTTGAATTTGAAATGGCATCTTAGACGCATGTGTTGCACACTATAAATTGTGGTCGTTGACCGATGCGTTGCAAATATGTTGCAAAGCAAGAATTTCACAACCAAATGCCTACAGTAGAAGGCTGCAAATACCTGAAAGTAATTGAATAGGAAGCTGAAATGAAGGCGACTCAAATTCCACTCGCCATGTTGAAGTTGGAAAATCTGTTGCCTATGATTGCATTTATGACTGGAGCACGCGCGTGTAGTTGTTTGAGCTTTAGCTTTGCATTTCTTACATACTTGCACAATTTGCTACTACTGCAAGTATGCGTGGCATGACAAATTTGACTTGGCTTTGGCATCAAAATTACTTACATATGAAATTAACCAAATTAGTTACAACAATCTGCTACTATTATGTGTATAAATATGCATATGTGTGTGTTTGTGTGCACTTTTGATATTACAGATAAAGCCACATGACATTTCAATTGAATTAAATTTGCCATAAGCTGATAAGTAGTTATTTCAATAGTAGGCAAGTAGTGCAATTATGTGGCCCCACACGGCGTATACGTCATGCCAATTATTTCCTATCGTTAAAGGCACCTCCATGTGAACATGCATGCGCTTTGTGGCTAATGTAACACAAATACACACATTCGGCTGCACATAAACTTGGCGCCATAATTACACGTACAATTGAGCACTTGCGTGCAATTGCTGTGGGCGTGAAGTTATTTGATTAATAACCAAATGAATACGCAAATATATGAACTAAACACAAAGCCTATCAGACAAGGCTTCAGCTCTTCTAACTATTTATGAAAGACTAATACAAAAATAATATACCAATGAGAATTATAAATTATGCTTTCACGTCAAAAACATTGATAGCAAACTTATGTCACTGGCAAGACACGACATGGCGTATGGGTGATTATCTTAAAGTGCATGTAAGTACTTATGTATGTATGTATGTGCATGTATTTCGTAAGTAGTAACAGCAAGCAAAAACAACATTAAGTTATATTTGCAGAAACAAATTAATTCATTTTAATGTAAAGTTTACTCAAATATAAAGGGTGATTAAATTTCAAGCGCCGATGTTGAATGTCAACCACACCTAAACGTCAACGACACGTATTTAGAACCAAAACAGAAAGTAAGACAGTGTCTTATTTTCGGAAAAAGGCGGTGGTACGCTTAAAGAAGAAAAAAAGAAAATGTAAGTCAAATCCTAAGGCTTCTTGACGAGTTGCTAAATTTAAAAACTCTAGCACTTGATTCTTTCTGCGGCTCGTTCTAATGGCAATTCTGTTACTACATCGGCGAATGTAGCCAATTGGCTAATTTTTTCAAATCTAATTTTGATACCAACTCATTTTCTCCTTGTCAGGTCAATCAACTTTCATCACTGAATTTTGATTACTTAGATCTTGCTGCTCTGGACATCGAGAATGAGATCTAAGTGCTAATCGATAATTTTTCTCAAAAACTGCCCGGCTATTGTTATGCGTATCAAACTAATTTTTTATAAATCTTTATCTTCTGATGTTTTTATAGTTGGCTGGAAAATCACAACTATTACCCCAAATTTTTTAAAGTGGAAAAAGAAAGACGTGGGCAATGCTAGGCCGATCTTGAAGCATTCTACTATTTCCAAATTTCAAATTTCGAAGGAATTATAAAAGAAGAGATATACTTTGCGACTAAGGGTTTATTTTCGCCCAATCAGCATGAATCTATCACTGGTAGGTCTACAGTTTCCAACCGAGCTGCCCTTTGATGAATATTGTTTTTCAGCGATTGCTGTAGAATTTCAAGCATTTGATAGAGTTTCTCGCACAATTCTATTGCGTAAATTAGCCTCAATCCGTTTTCAGTCTGTTTGGAATCGTCGGAACTTTTCATTGCATCTTCAGAGGTGTCACAAGGCTGTATTTTAGAACCTCTACTCGTCGCTCTATTTATTAATGATATTAAGGGGTTAGAATTCTAAAAAAAAAAATTTGTGTTTTTTTTTATGTATATACATACATATATTTAAGAGTACACACAGAAAATTTAGTATCGTTCCGGTGAATATTTTCGAAGTTACACGAAAATTTCAAAAGGCGTTTCAGAGTGCTTGAAAGTAAAAGGCAAACTAAACGTTAAACCGGGGAGAAGAAAAAAGTTTACGCGTTTTTTGTGGACTTTAAAGCCGCTTTTGATACTGTCCCTAGACAACTATTGCTATACAAGCTTCGTGAAACAGGAATCTCCACCAAAATGGCAAACTTCATTGAAAGTTATTACAGAAATACATGTTCGATAGTAAAAGTAGGAGATGAAATGAGTGAAAAATTCAATATATCGTCAGGAGTAAAGCAAGGCTGCCTGCTTTCACCTTTGCTCTTTGCTCTTTACTTGAATGACCTGCACGACTGCTTGGAGGGGGACTCTTTATAGATGAGTTAAATATCCGTTTGCTATTATATGCTGACGATATGGTCATATTGGCAGATGAGGTTAGTGCTCTACAAAAAATGATAAGCAACTTAGAAAAATACTGCGAAAAGTGGAATATGCAAGTAAACTTATCTAAGTCAGCTATAATGATTTTTCGGAGGTGCGGTAGAATAGCAGAAAAGGAAAAGTGTTTTTTTTTCACGTCGAAGTTATACCAATAACGAAAGAATTACTTGAGCGTAAAGCTAACATCAAAACTCAGTTTCAAGCAAGATATAGAAAATCGAAATGGCCTAGCTAAAAATAGCATAAATGCAACTTTCTTAGTAAAACTAAAATTAAGTTGTCGGCAAAATGGAAACTGTTTTTAGCGGTGACTAGAACAATCCAGAGTTATGCTGCTCAGGTATGGGGAAACTCATTGTTTGAAGAAGTAGACAAAATACAACTTTATTTTTTAAAAAGAGTACTTCATCTCCCGAGTAATACGCCATCTTATTGCATTCTCTTGCAGACAACTATTCCAAGTTTTCATTTGTATACACTGCAGCTTCATTTAAAATATATATTCAAAACGTTATTTGAATATGATGATAATAGATTGCCTCATATACTATCAAAAAAGATTTTAGAAAAACAGATATAACATGTAACTGGGGCACTTTAAATAAAAGAGAGTGGAATAGAAATATAATTTCAATACTAGAAAATCTTCATGATTCGAATATTCGAACTTTATGGGAAAGGGCACACCAAAGTACCCGATTATATAAGGAATTAGACCATAACAACGATAATACTGGAATCTATAAAATTATGTGGATTATGAAAGCCAGATGTGATTTAATATACTTGGGAAGCCAAAGGGATTTAAATTGCACTTTATGTAACTTAATAAATTAGAAGACATCACACATTTCTTAGGAAAATTCCCGATACTTAAAAGAATTCGTCCAAGATTTTTTGGAAAATATAGTTTAAACCGAGATGAAATCATAGAAATTTTAAATGGTATTGGCCCTTCTGGATATAATAACTTATTTAAGTTCATGACTGGTGCTATAGAATATAGAAAATTAATTTTAAACGAATTCAATACATAGTAGCATAGTAACATATTATATGTAAAATGTAAGATTTTTTTTTTTCGACAAACGACATAGTGTCACTGTCGTACGTTCTAATGTTAATGATTAAAAATGAAATGTAATGTGTATTTAAAAAAAAAAGTCGAACAATAAATAATAAAACTGAACGTTAAGCCGATTAGTCTCAAATTTTAAGACGAGCTTCTTAAATATATTTTTTAGTAATTAATAGAAAAATTTTCCTCACCGATAAATATTTTTTTTGTATAAACAATTTAAGGCCGAAATTTTGGTCAAAAATAGATTTTTTTTTTTGAGAAACCGCCATTTTGTCAAAAAAATTTATTTTGCTTATTCCTTCGATTAGTTACTATACCTAGCATTGTTTTAACGAAATCTGTTTGCTTTTAATTTCAGAGGATCCAGTTCAGAGATATAGTGGTCACGGCGAAACGTCTTTTTTGAGAGGAGCTCCCAGAGATCAGCTGTAGCCCCTTTCCGAATAAATTTTTTTACTAATATTAAGTCTGACAATACAGCTAAAAGATAACATAATATGTTTACAAAATTTTTATACCAATAAATTTAAAAGTTTCCTCAGAATTTTTTTTTGGAAACCCTTAAAACCCCTTCATACCTCATTTGCCAATTTTCTATTAATAAAGGATGATTTTGACTATAGGAAAGTTTTTCAAAAAAACACACGTAAAAATCAAAAAAATGCATGCAATTTTTATTTAAATCGATAGTTCAGTCCATATAATTTAATGTTTGAAAATTATTTCATGCAAATGTTGACCGCGACACATATAAATGCTCATATAAATGCTTTAACTACAAACTCAACTGATTGTAAAAGAGTGTTGCAAATGCTTAAAGCACAACCAGTAGTTTGAATAAGGATTTTCTTTTCCCCAAAACTCAACAATAGCGGGATTTGATTCAACGAGTTCCGGCAACCCCAAATCCCGAGGTTATGGGATTTTCATTTCTAATGTCAACACACTAACGAAAGTTTTAAATACCTAATGAAGTTACACTTTTCTCAAAGCACTACTTTTCATTTAACTTCCTGCTTACTGAGTTACTTTGTCACTTATTTCTCTGTTTCACATTTTTATTAGTACTTCAATCAATCAATGTCTTAAAAGTTATTCCCCATAAGCTCATAAAATTCTTAACAAATTTACAAAGCCATAAAAATTTGACTAGTTTTATTTGCTAACTTTTTTTTCTCTTTTTGCTTCGAAAATTAATGCAATCAATTCAATTTCTTTACGATGCGACCCACATTACATTGAGGTCAACAAGTTGCGGGAGAAAAGAAAAGTAAATGCCGGGCAATGCCAAATAAAGTTGCCATTGAAGTAATCGAGAAATACGGCAACTAAGCAAAAATAAACAAACAAAAAGTATAGAAAAAATCAACAAAACGGTAGTATTGTAAAAACAGTTAGCAACAACATTTTAGCCTAATTAATCCCTTTTGACCTTTTTCCATAAATTTATTGTTGGTACGTCGCTAAAGCACAAGTAAGGGGATTGAACTAAAACCGAAAACTGTCAACTTTTTCTCTCGTGATGCCATCTTTTGTACGGTCAAGTACTTATAAAATTGTCAAGCATAAATTGCCACTTGCTCTGGTTAAGAGTCGGTTAGTCACTGGTGTGTGACGCTTGGCGAGGAATGACTGACATCTTTGTTGGCTGCTGACTGCAGACTGCAGGCTGCAAACTGTAAGCTGCTTAATTGCGAAAGATGTAAGCAAATTATATGCCAAATTGGGTTGCTCCAAGTACAAATAAAATAAAAAATTGAAAAAAAAATCGGAAGTAATTCAATTCCTGTACACCAAAAGTCAGCGAGTGGGCGCATAAGGAACACAGAATAAGCAAGCAGCGCTTGGCAATGGTTGCCAATGGTATGGAGTGATAAGAACCGGAAGCACAGCAGAGGAAAATGTGTTAATAAAAAGCAGAGCAACGGTTCCATCTGGTGAACAAGTGAAAAAGGAATTAATTAGTCGAATTTTTGAATGTTAATTGACTGAATTTTTATGATTTAACTTTCCAAGAACGACTTAAATTAGGGTTTTTTCTTTAAGGACATCTACAGATGTAATGGGAAATGATCAAATTAAATTGATGATAAATAAAAATATAAAGTAAGTATATTTTTGTTGTTATTTTCGGCAAGACGTTGAAATGAAGGAAAACTTTGGAAATGGATGTTTATTGCAAAAGGCTTTTCATTAAGGGTGATGTGACTTCTTTTGATAAAACAAGCGCAGTAATTGCTTGGAAAATTTATTGAATTGTTTGGAAATCAATTGAATTTTGAATTTAACATCATTCAAATAGCCTACACGGCTCCTTTTTGAAGGGACGAATCCGACGAACACAGTTTTCGAGCACTTTTTACACTAGATCGGGTCAGGATTCTTGAATATCACGCAGAATATTGCCTTTTAAAGCATGAAGCGCAAATCAAACGCTCATAGCTCAATAAATTCCCTAGTTCAATCACTTCAAAGAACCCCACAAGAAGGAGTTCAATGGTGTTGAATCACAATTTCTTGAAAGTCATTTAATGTCATGATTTCTTAAAATAAGCGGATCGCCAAACTTTTCCTCCCATAATTCGATTGCTTCATGTTTTATGTGCCCCATAGCCCCGTCTTGTTGACAGCAGATATTATCATGAAGAACTTCGTCCTATTTCAGTCACAAAATGAGGGTTTTTATCGATCTATTTTGCTTTTTATTGACAGGGACGGTGCCGACAGCTTCATTTTGGAAGAAGTACAGGCCGATGATTCCACCTAGCCAAAAAACGACATCAAACAGTTTAGGTGAATAGAAGGGTTGTTCGTTGAATGATTTGTATATATTTCTCGCACCAGAACCATAAGTTCTGTTTATTCAACGAGTTACTGGAAGGAAAATGAAAAAACGGATGAGTGTGCAAGTAAAGACTCTCTCTCAGCTCGACCTTCAGCGAGTGGTAGAGGCCATAAGCATTCCTCTGAACGAATTAAACACTGCACTTGACCTAAGCGTAGTCGCGGAAACCAACAGAAGATGGTTTCTGACTACGAACTGCAGTGCCTCCAAAGCGCTCTGGCCAAAACTGAACTTTAAAAGCACAAAATGACAGCGTCCTCACAGGTGTTATCACAGATACTGCGCCATTGGCACCCTAGCCAGTAGAGTGGGTGTACCTCCCAATGAATTTTGTAGGAGTTGTTGAGATGAAGAAGAAATTGGGTGGGTACAACAGAAATCTGAGAAATTTTCAAAATCTCTCTTTAAAGGGGCTAGTTGCCTTCTTAGAAAAATTCAAGTGGTTTAAGCTACTTAGTTCAGGGATAGAAATCAAGTGCAGGCATTACAATGGGCCTTAAGGCCACCGAGTGGCCTGCCTTAGACAAGCAACCTGGCTAATCTTCGCTAACCTAAAAGTTCTTCAGGTGCATATTTTTCCATTCTTTTGCCGTGGACAAATCATACCGCCCTTAATGAGTAACCCTTTGCATTTCAAGACTGAACGAATTATATTTTCCAAGGTAATACCATAAAAAAAGGTGGGGGCTTCACAGCTTTGCTTCAACGAAGCCATGTGTAACTGAATCAGCAATTTTTAATTTATGATGAACAAAAAAACTGCTTTCGATTACTCGTGCAAGTGAAAAGCTATAGAAATATAATAAATTTTTCGATATATTGATTTTTGCCAAAAAAAAAATCTGAAATTTTGCAAAAAAAAATTAAAATATTATTCACAAAAAAAATTATTATATCGAAAAAATCTGTTCCTACTTCCATTCAGAATGTACTTGTTTGTACATAGATCCATATGGTAGCACACAAGAGATTCAATTATAAAGTCAATAGATGCTCCGAGGTCAGCCTCCAACTATTAGAAACCAAAAAAATTGCATCATAGCTCTGAAATAAAATATCAAAACATTATTCGTCCTGAGTCGCCCTAGCTCCTCATAATCCTGCGAATAATGCCCCATTAGATCTCAAATAGGGCTCTAAGCGACTACTACATTTCACTAATCCACAATCCCTTAACACTTTCACCATTCACATTTCATCTACCCACGCACTATCTACACTTCATGCATTGACATTTGCCTTAATTTGGCTTAATTGTGCAGAGATGCCGCATATCCTTCGCACGCTCCTCTCCTCCCTGCGCACAGCCACTCAGCCACTGCAACTGCCGTCTATTCATAGAATTTCCCAGAGGAAATTTACTACTGGTCTATTATTACTTTGAATTGTACCCTTTATAGTTGCTGTAATTATCTTCTTCTAAATTTTGCATAGCATATTTTTCAGGGTAAATGGACAAAGATGTACACTTAGATAAAACATTCACACACTGTACACTGCGTGCAAGCTCATTTTTGGTTGTTTTCAAAAGAAAAGAAGACTTTTTTTAATAAATCCCAAATTAAAAGTAAAAAAAAATACTTAGAAAAAATGCTTTGTTTTGTAAAATAGAAATATCAAATAGACTAAAGCAAAGTTGTTACCAAGTTTTTTGAGCTCAACTAAAATCCTACAGTGCAATATTTCTGTAAATAATGCTTGATTTCGATCTAAATATGCACGATTTTCTCTATTCAATTAGTGTTTTTGTTTTTATTTTATTTAGTTATTTTTCTGTTTGTCATAAGTGAATAAGCTAATGAATTTTTCATTTAGTGCAAATGCTCAAAACTCATAAGGCTTGCATACATTTGTACGCACACGCACTCATTTGGTTGTGCTGTAACATACTTGCAAAATTTTTGATTGCAACACTCGCCAGGTCGAATATTTATCTTAACTGCCTCAAAATAATTGAAAGTTTTCACATACGCACACACACCGCCTACACAAAATGTGTGCGTATGTGGAAATGGATACAAATTTCATAAACTTTTTGTTGTCGATGTGAAAATTCAGTTTTGGAAATTTCTACATTGCATAACAACAAGTAGGCTTACAAATAGTTTTCAAGCTGCCTGTGTAAATTCTGAACTAAAATATGATATACTCGTATGTATGTATATTTGGGATACATAAGCTTACATGACATTAGATATATGGACATATGTAGATATGTAATTATAGGCAAGATGAACCAAAATTTGCCAACACAAAGCAGGAAGTTAATAGAGAGCAAATAAAGGGCAGGCAAAAGTGTTGAGCACGAAAAGCTTATTTGCGTGTAAATACGCTTATGAATATGTATGTGTGTCCGTATGTAAATGCAAGGACATGTGCGTCTTTGTAGTCCTTTTAATTTGAGATGGTTTTGGATTTACAAGAAAGCTGCTAACTGAATTTTTGATCCCATGCGATCCGAGGTATTATAGGTGTTTCATACATAAGCCTAACATACCACTTAGAAATTTTAGTAGAAGCTCTAAGCATCTCATTGTACACTGTCAAGCAATATTTTGACTGAAGTATTGGGTTTCAGAAAGCTATGTGCACAATGGATGCCGCTTTCACTAACAATGGAACTAAAACACACTCGAATGCGTCGTCTTTCGCTGAAGATAAAGATATTCTATCCACATACAAGTTTGGCTTCAGCATATCCTGCTCAACAGTGGATGCTATCTAATGCGTGATAGATTTAGCAACAGAAGCCATTGAAGGCAAGAGATGGCGCGGCGGGAAAAAAGAATACTGCGCTGTGGCAACTCTGGACATTAGAAATGCTTTTAAGCTAGCTGGCAGCGTATACTACGAGGGGTGCCTTTTATATGTCGGGATTAGAGAACAAAAACAAATTTTAATCATCGAAAATCACTTTATTGTTTTTCAAAATATTCTCCATGAAGATCTATACACTTTTGCATGCGTTTGAACCAATTGTCGAAGCACTTTTGCCACTCTGAATGAGGGACCTCCAAAACATGCATTCTGAATGCCGCAACCGCTTCTTGAGGTGTCGAAAAATGTTGACCCCTCAGTTTGTTTTTTACGTACGGGATTAAAAAGAAGTCATTCGGTGCCAAGTCAGGACTATACGGCGGATGACCCATTAATTCGATGTTTTGGGTGCTCAAAAATGCAGTTGTTTGAGCCGATGTGTGAGAGCTCGCATTGTCCTGGTGAAGAGTGATCCGTCTTTGGCGATTGGTTTTCCTAATTTCTTGGAAGACAACTGGCAAACAAATGGTTGTGTGCCACTTAGAATTTGCTGTTCTGCGTTGTTCTAGTGGAACGGTTGCGACATGTCCAGTTTTTCCGAAAAAACAGGCGACCATTTGCTTGGAAGTGCTTCGAGCGCGAACAACTTTTGTTGGATTTGGCTCATCTTGAAACACCCATACAGTCGACTGCTGTTTACTTTCGGGCTCATACGCGTAAATCCATGATTCATCACCTGTCACGATGTCATAGACGTGTTTCGAAGCCCCGCGATCGTATTTTTGGAGCATTTCCTTCGACCAATCGACACGAGCCTTTTTTTGAGCGATTAACAAATTGTGTGGGATCCAACGCGAACAAATTTTTTTGACAGTCAAATGTTTATGCAATATTGACTGTATGCTGGTTCCACTAATGCCTAAGATTGTCTCAATCTCACGATAGGTCACATGACGATCTTGCAATATCAGTTCGCGCACAGCATCAATGGTTTTCGGAACAACGACCACGATTGAATTCACCATACCATCGATAAACACTGGTCTTTGATGGAGCTTCATCGCCAAAAAATGAATTAAAAAATTATCGCACGAAAATGTTCATGATTTAATTCCATTTTTGGACCGAGATGAATCTTTTAAGTCACTGTAAACAACACAAATAGCGCTGGTATTTCAAAACGTTCTGAGTACGTAAAAGCCAAAAAATGTCAAACTTTGCGATACAGCTGTCAGTTGCCAGATTGCAACACCAGGGTTGCCAAATCCCGACATATACAAGGCACCCCTCGTAGAAGCTATCGCGAAAAATGGAGTCGCCTAGTTATATAATCAGAATAATTGAGTGCTATTTCACCGACCGTAAGCTGAGCTTTAGAAGTGACATAGGCGTTGAGGAGTATATCGCATCAGCAGGGGTACAATTTCGGACGATGCTTCCTGAGTTATAGCAGGACCAGTCCCCATAGACATTTTGGCGAAAGAAATGCATATAGTTTATATTAAGCTATCTGAACATGATGGTAGAGCAAGTCGTAAAACTTTGCAGAAGAAGAAAGGCGTTGTTCGATCGCCCACTGGCAAGACCGGTGGAACAGATCACCGAAAGGTATATGAACACATGGGCTAATACCCATTCTTACGACGTGGTTAGAAAGGAGCCACTTGGAAACAAACTTCCACCTAAGCCAATTTCTTTCAGCGCATGGAGCATTTCAAGAATACCTCCATAGATTCGGCCACGACAGTTACCCAAACTGCTCAATCCGCACGGATAGAGAAGAAGACTCTGATTACGTCTTGTTCCAATGCTCCCGAAACCTGTATATTAAACTGAGAAAATATTATAAATTTTATACTAAAATCGAGTGATAACTGTGCTATGACGGTATAGCAGTACTCATGAGAGCATCCTCTTTACGGGCGTCATCTCGGAAAAAGAACTCGAATGCGACTTTCTCAGCAACATTTACAGCGTTTTTTTGAATGGATAAAGTGGATTTTGTATATTGAGTCATAACTGTGGGTAAGATTTGAGTGTATCACCATGATTCTAAAAGAAAACATGGCAATAAAGACCGGTTTCAAACTGGTTCTTCGGCTCCAAAACGAGTTCGTGTCCAATCCAATCCATGTCGACCAAGAAGGTGTTAGCATCATTTTTTTGGGATGCAAAAGAAATTTTGTTTATGAATTTCTTGAAAACTGGTAAAACAATAAGTTCTGACTATTATTGTAACCCACTACAGTGGGTACTGTCCTTTCGCAGCCCAAATTTTGAATTGTTATGAGGCGAAAAACGTTGTAAGGCTTTTAATTTGTAATAAATTATTATGCTCCCTCGTGCTAATGTAACCTAAGCTGAAATAAAGCCAATGGTCGTTGTGTTGGATGCTTCATGAAAAGAAATAAATTCAAAAACACTTACAAATAAAAAATGTCATAGTAATTCAAATCGAAACTCAATACTACTAAAGTGCTTGGAAGACTAAAAAAGAACTTACCAGTTTATTAGTGCAATCAGGATCGGTGAAAAGGTGCTGCAAAGGGAGAAAAGATAGAATAGTATTATATAAATAAGTATATGTCCAAAGAGAATAAAATATGTTTGAAAAAACTCTTATAAAAATATAAAAAAATATAGGACCTTTAGGTAGGTAGGTAGGTGAAATTGTTGAAGTGCTTCTCTGGCCCTCCTCAAGTAGCACTAAAGCGCCGTTTTTATACTATGAGACCCCCAACGGGCAGATATCCACAGCCAGCCAGAGCTTTTGATATAATGGAGAAGATTTATGGGCTTTAAGTTGGCGCACTGCCCCAGACTGTTGAAAAAAGGAGCGCTCAGTGACCTTAGTCGTCTAGCTGCCAAACGCGGACATTTACAGAGAAAGTGCTCAACAGTCTCCTTCTCTGAAAGATCCACACAACTTCTGCAATAGAAGTCCGCTCGTCCAATGACCGGTGAACGCAACTATGAGTTTGGAAATTAAATGGCGTAAAGGTGGCCGCCGTAGCCGTATGGGTTGGTGCGTGACTGCCACTCGGAGTTCACAGAGCGAACGTAGGTTCGAATCTCGGTGAAATACCAACATTCAGAAAAAGTTTTTTCTAATAGCGGTCGCCCCTCGACAGGCAATGGCAAACCTCCGAGTGTATTTCTGCCATGAAAAAGCTCCTCATAAAAAATATCTGCCGTTCGGAGTCGGCCTTGGAACTGTAGGTCCCTCCATTTGTGGAACACCATTAAGACGCAACCCCACAAGTAGGATATAATAATATATATATATATAATATACATATATATATATATATAAGGGCCCCAGGACTTTCTGAGCCTCCGTCTTTTGTACTGAGGCTAAAGGCTGTTCGAAATAGCCCACAAAGAAATGGAGCTCCATGTTTTCTGCGCTTTTCTGAGAAATAATTTGTGCAGTTCCCCTTTAACAACTGTCAGCGGGGATTCCGATGACCGGGTAGGAGGTCTCTGAGGTCAATTCAGTACCCTTCCTGGCAAACTCAATAGCAGTTTCATTTCCCTCTATGTTCTTATGTTCTGGAACCCGGATCAGCGAAAAATGTTACCTGCACACCCAAGAGATTTGATCTCCTCTTTACAGGAGTTTACTAGTTTCGTTCTGCACCATGGCGTCGTCAAAGCCTTGATTGCGGCTTGACAATCGAAAAAAAGGTTAATATCTCCCTCGCTCCCGCTTCCCATAAGCATTTTGCATGCCTGCAGGATCGCAAAGATTTCTGCTTGAAAAACACTAGCAGTGTTTGGCAGTTTAAAGGTGATAGATAAATTAGCTGATTTAGAGAAAACCCCTGCTCCGACTCCCGATTACATCTTGCAGCCGTCAGTGAAGACAGAGGTGCAAGGCCTCACCCATGCAGACACTTGCTCGAGCCTGAGCCACCACTCAGGCACATCAGAAGGTATTTCCTCACGTACGCGGACGAGATCTTAGACAAAACAAACAGACAGCTACTGTATCGGACAGTGTATAGGCAGGCTATAAACGACATTTATCGGGAGACTCTCACCACCTTCTTAAGCTCCCGACCCCCGAATGCCGTTATCGGAGTCCAACCACCACCAATCGCAGAGGAAGAGCTCCAACTTCCACGAGAGTCCCGCGTAACCTTGGCACAATTACGTTCTGTATATTGTAGCAGGTTAAACTCCTACTTGTCTAGAATCGGTTCCGACATACTAAACATATGTCCAGCATGTGAAGGCACCCCGCACGACACTAACCACCTTTTCACATGCCCCATTAAACCCACTCATCTACACCTATCTCCCTCTGGACCCAACCCGTCGAAACAGCTAGTTTCCTGGGCCTACCGTCAGAAGAGCTAGACGAAGACAACCGGTGATTACGCTTCACTAGCAGGGCAAAGGAACAGCTACAACAACAATAACAACAACAGAGGTGCAAGTTTCGGTACAGATTTTCCCCTCGATCCAATTCTGCCTATTTGGAAAGATTGCCCTGGCACGACCCTCAAACTCAAGTTTGTGGATACGAAGATCTGTTCGAGTTCGGAGAAATACGCCCGAAAATGCTACCATGTTCCTTGAGAGATTACCTACAGAGGCCAACCTCCTTTAACCGGATTGCACTTTAAACTGCGATGGAAATAACGTAAAAGTCGAGGGGAAGCAAGTGCAAAACGACATTCAAGGCAGCGCTGGCGCAAGTTTTACATGATCCGGACCTGTGTTGCCAATGGAATCGTGGTAGACATTGATGGCCATTATCTTCTATAAGTCAGTGCCATTGACTTAAAAGATTTATAAAACAAAAAAAATGTCTACATATTTTTTTGTGTCAAGGTGAAGTGTTTTATTATTATTTTTTTTTTTTTTGTTTTTTTGTTCTTTGTGAACCCGGTCATTGGAATCCAAACAACTCATGTTTTTCTCCATTTATGCGTATTTGCGCAAGCAAACGAAGCTGTGTAAAAATTAAATCCACTTCATAGCTGTTATTATTATCCGCTTCTGTAGAGTGGAATAGGCTCAATAAGTGAAGGAGTAAACAAAATATTTACTCAGCTGTGTGCCAGTTGTTAAATGCATTGATTGCTATGAAGCTGCGAGTAGGTTCTCCCACCCCGTAGGCAGTAAATTACACTCACTTGTTGTGCTCTCGCACCCAAACATTACTCAACGTGGACATGGATTGAAAATATATCTTATGTGTACAAATTAAGTGTATTGAACAATTTTCAAGCAGAATTGCCGAGCGTGGAAGAGATGGAGGAAACCGCTTGAAAAAAATGCACAGAAATTGGCTCGGAACGAAGTGCTACACTGCATGGAAAATGGGAAACGCGTAATAATTGCATGGAGGGCAACGGTTGTGCCACCTTTTTTGCATAGTACCCATATCCTTTTGGCGTTGGTATGCCTTTGCACTACATTGACTTGCAGCGCACACAACCACATACATGTGTTGCCGGCTTATAGATGCATACGTAAAAATAATTGCACAAAGAACGATCAGAGTGGCAAATTAAAATACAAAAAATCGGAAAAAGTGCGGAAGCCCACACGTACTTATATGCGCTTGCATACCAAGCTTTTGTAGTGAGTTTTGAGAAAAAACGTATGAAAAGACTTTGCTGATTGCCCGGCAATAACTCATTGGCACAATTTCAACACCAGTGCATGCGGAAGGAATGGTAATGTGGGTACTCATATGCGACTGTATGCGTGTATGTGTGTATTTACACACACTAATGCGTATACCTTCACTTCGTTCTTTATTCTTCTTCTATACATTCTGATACGCCATTCGTATGTTTACTTGTACTTTGCTTCAGCTGCCCAAGTAGTTGTGAAATAACTCAGATCCCAGTAATCAGTGGGGAAATAAAAATGTCAGCATTGAGGGATTTACATAAGGGTAAACTCACATGCATTGGAAATGTGTGAGTGTGTGCGATGTATGCGAGGCAAAGAGCAAATTCTTTCAGCAAAAATGCAAGCCAGATATGAAAAAATGAAAATTTTTATTTAAATTTTTATTTTACTCTTTTAAGGAGTTCCATACGGCAAGCTGCGCCAAAAGAAAAATTGCTTTTAGAAGGGATAAGAATAGAAATAAATATAAAAAAATGTTATAAATTGTTTATTAGTACTTAAACTGTATAAAAAAATGTATTTAAATTTTTCCTTACAAAAATTTGTATATAAAAAATCACGTGACCCAAAGTACAATGAAAAAAAAGTTGCTCCACGGTCTGCATCATTTCTCCTTGAAATGTTGATGGATCTGTAAAAAATTATAGTCGGTCATGCCGGATTTTTGAATTTCGAAAACTTTTGCAATTTACGCCATTTTAAAAAAAGTATGCGTTTCACGTCATAAATGTCACACTTTAATTATGTTTATAACATTTTTTAATA
>JAYXIM010032519.1:0-67328 GCA_037575425.1 Anastrepha fraterculus
AAGTTAAACTTTTAAATTATATTTAAGGTAAAAAAAATTAATTTAAGTTTAGGGGAGCTATGCTCCTTTATTGAGTTGTGATCAAAACGAACTAAAACTAAAACTTATTTCTACCCTGCTTGTAGCCGCTGCCGCTCGATGACTTTCTCTGCTGCGTTGTTCCCACGGGCGGAGTTGTTTACTTCAACGTGACAAGGTATAATGTTTCCAAAGGTGGGAATACGTTGGCTTTACGTACGGGTGTCCTATTGCCAGACGTATCGTCAGCAGTTTTTGGAAATGTGGGAATTGCAATACGTTGGCTCTGCACGCGCTGCAACGTCAGCGGTTTTGTTTATAACTTTATTTATTGTGTTACGCTAACAAGCCCCCTTTTAAGTTCGAACGTCCGCGTTTGAAGTTTTGTTGAAAATTTGATTGAGGCCTTCCACTGCTGCCTCTGTCAACTCAATGGATCGATTCTGCTTGGCCTTCTCGAGTGTTAATCTTGACTTTGTCAGGAGTATGATGATGACTATTAGTACTGTTACTAGGCTGATGTTCGTGGCGTAATTAAAGTAGTTGATTGATTTTGTGGAGATTATTTGTTTTGTGTTATTGAGGTTTAGCTGCTTTAGCATTTGTAATGATAAGGTTTCTTCGCTTTTATTTGTTTCTGAAGATATCTGAAGTATAGCGGGTAAGGGCTTGTGTGACGATCTTTCTGCAGTAGAAAAATGTTTCTTGTTGATTGTAATTGTAGCGTTGCTGTAGTGAATTATGAATGTACCGTTGACGGATGTGGGCTCTTCATTAATTAAGATTTCTCCTCTAAAATTGTTTAAAAATATGATACCTGGTGATAGTTCCTCGAATTCTGGAATGTGTTCGCTGTTGGTCACTGTGCAATTCGGCAACCGGCTACTTAATAAATTTCTTATACAATATTCATTACTTAAGTCTAATACATTGTTTTTTGAACATATTTGGAGTGCGTTGTACTGTTTACAATTTCCTAATATTCCATAAAGAGTGTTTTCACAATTAAGGATTGATTTAAAATTAATTTTATTTATTTTATTATTTTTCTTAACGGCTCTAATGTCTATTGTTTTACAAATTTCGGATTCTACTGTGGGTAAACTTATAATGTAGATTATTGTTTTGCCATTGGTTGCTATTTTAATCTCTGAAAATTCGAGAGCTTCGTCTAAGTTTATAAATGGGATATTGTCTTTATCAAATATTTGCTTAGCAATATCTATTTCTTCACTTGACATAATATAAGAGTTGACTATATTAGCTTTTGCCCAGTGTATTGCGTATGCGATATTTACAATTTCTTCCTTCAAAATTTCCAGTTTATATTTTAGTTTTAGAAATGATTCAATTTCTTTGTTTTTATCGTTTTGCAAGGCTTTTATGACATGATTTGTAATGTTTGTAATTTCATTAACTTTTTCTATGGTGAGTTTGTTAATAATGACTTGGTTGTTATTATTTTCTAAGACGCTGTTTAATTTATTTAAAACTATTTCGTGATCTTCGTGGTCTGGATTTCCTGCGATCCATTTCCATGCACTGCCTATAAAGTTAATAGATCTTTTTGACCTGCTTTCTATGTTAAGATTTCTGAGATGAGCCTTTATTTGGGATATAAGGAGGGTTATGAAAGGATAGTTTGGGTTCTTGTAGAGTCCTTCTGATTGTATTGTCAGTTCAATGTGTTCCAAAATTTCATTATATTTGTCAGTATCGATCTGGTGTATTAGTCTGAATGTTCCAGTCTGCAGTTTGGCTGTCCCTCTTTCTATCGTAACTAGTTGAGAACTAGAGTAATCAAGAATCTGCACCTCTGCGAGGCACAGTGGTAGAAGTCTGAAAAAAAAATTCTTTAGTTAATTCCTTATTCTACTTTTGTGTATGATTTGTCCTTTTTCGGTTATAACTGTGCTAGACCTGTCTTCCTTAACTACTTCCTTACTATATAACTTACTTAACTTAGTTCCTAATCTTCTATTCTTTTTTACGTAAATTACTTGTCCTGGTAGGTAGGATTTTGCGGTTTGTTTCCTCTTATTATGATACTCAATGTCTTTGCTTTGTTTTTGTGCTAGCTTGAGTAAGTTTTCGTGTCTCGTCTTTTCCATATCCTCTGGTGTAAATGTGACATTTCTTCCAAAAAACAAGTCGACTGGTCTTTTTCGTGTCACTGAATGGATTGTATGGTTATATTCGGACACTGCTCTTTCCAACAGTTCTTCAAAATTTCGATGACTTCCGTTTTCTTTAATGCAGCGCATTATTTCGCTTACGGTGGAATGGAATCTTTCAACTTGACCGTTGGCCTGGCTTTTATATGGTGGAGTAGTATAGACTTCTATTCCGAGCTCGTCTTTCAACATGAATTGGATTGACGTGGAATTCAGAGATGGTTCATTGTCCATCACTATTATTTTGGGAACTCCGAAGAAAAACACTATGTCCCTTAAGGGTCTCCTAACGTCTTCGGTAGCTCTACCGTTCAAAATTTTTGTTACTGCAAATTTAGTAAATTTATCTAAAGCAGTCATAACCTTTTTTCCTTCAGTTAGGAAAATATCTACATGAATAGTGTGTCCCGGAAAGGTAGGTAATGGGGTTGCAGCCAATTTTGGCTGGTTGGGGTGTCTTTCATATTTATTTTCCTTACAGACCGTGCAGTTGGTTATCACACGCTTAATTTTGTTCGTCATTCCAGGGAAATAGTTATTTTCTAAAATTTGCGTTTTGTTTTCCATTGCGTTTCTATGGGCTCTTAAATGTTCTTTCAGGATAACTTCTTCTTGCTCTTGTTCATTTACGATGTCTTGGACAAGCTTTTGTGTGTACCGACACTTAAAATTGCTGAAATGATCTGGATAAATTTTTTGTATTATTCCCATTGTTCCTTCGTCCGTATATATTCCGTTAATCACTGCTGGATTCAAATATCTTTTGAAGTACCCTATGATAATTTGCTCGTTGAACTGTGGTTCCTCTATTATATGACGGTGAATAGTTGGAAAAACAATTTTGAATTGGTAGGATGCTGTGTCGGCCTGTTTGAAAAAAATTTGGTTTTTAAAGACATTTATAGGCACTTCCGCACAGGGTATCAAATTATGACTTGAACTTTCATCACTGTGAATGGTCGGTGTAAGTGTGTTAATTTGGTTTGGTATTCTTGAGAGTGCATCGGCCACTACATTTGATTTTCCGGGCCTATAAACCATTTCATGGTTATATTCCTCTAGTATTGCCTTCCAACGTTTCATTTTACTATTTGCATTTTTATGACTAAGGGCGTACGTCAAAGGTTGATGATCAGTAATTATTCTCACTTTTTTGGAACCGTAAAGGTAACTCCTCAAGGTATTTAATGACCAAATTATGGCCAGCATTTCCTTTTCATTGGTGGCATAATTCTCTTCGGTCTTATTGAGTGTCCTTGAGATGAATGTTATCGGACGATTGTCCTGTGAGAGGACTGCACCGATGGCGAAATGAGATGCGTCCGTTGTGAGTTCGAAGTCCCTATCAAAATTTGGATGAACCAGAGTAATATCTCTTGATACCAAAGTGGATTTTATTTTGTTGAATGCTTCGATAGCGTCTTTGTCAAGTTCTATATCTATTTTCCTAGATTGTCGTTTTGAGACATTGCCGGCTTCGCCTCGAAGGAGTGCGGTCAGGGGTTTAGCTATCTGGGAATAATCCCTTATGAATCTTCTGTAGTATCCGGACATTCCTAAAAAGGACCTTAATTCTTTTAAATTACGGGGAATGGGAAATTGTGCTACAGCTTCTACCTTTTTGGGGTTTGTTTTTATTCCTGCGGGAGTAATGACGTATCCTAGGAATTCAACTTCTTCTTTTGCAAATTCACACTTATCCAGCTGTACTTTCATGTTAGCTTGTTCCAATGTTCTAAATACTAACTCGATATTATTGAGATGCTCTTCTTTGGTTTTCCCGAATATAATCACGTCGTCGATGTAAACGTAGCACCTGATGCCAATGTGTTGTCGGAGGATATCGTCCAAAGCTCTTTGGAATGTCGACGGAGCATTCTTTAGTCCAAATGGCAGTCGCAGAAATTCATATTTTCCGTTATTCACGGAAAATGCTGTCTTTTCTATGTCGGACTCTCGAAGGGGTATCTGATGAAATCCGCTTTTAAGGTCGATAACAGTAAATAGTTTATTATTTCCGAGGTTCGCTAGGACCTCGTTAATTTCTGGTATAGGGTATTTGTCGGGAATGGTAATTGCATTGAGTTTCCGATAATCGATCACCATTCGGTATTTCTTTTTTCCAGATGCGTCTGTCTTTTTGTCAACGATCCAAACGGGTGAGTTGTAAGGGGATTTTGATCTTCTAATTATACCATCATCAAGAAGTTCTTCTATTTGTCGTTCGATCTCTTCCTTAAGCGCCATTGGGTAAGGATAAGGTTTAGAATAGACGGGAGTGTCGCTTGTGGTGCGAATTTCACCTTTTACGATTGTGGTGTAAGTGAGTTTCTGGTCAGGATCGGAGAAAAGGTTGGGACATCTGTTAATTATGTTGCTTATTTTGGCCTGCATTTCAGCAGGAAGATGTGGGATATTTATTCCCACATTATTAACCTCTTGCGAAGGTCTTTGTTTTAGGGGAACGACTATGTCTGTAAAGATTGTCATCATATTTTTATCCGTGTGTATGGTTGCTTTCATTTGCTTGAGAGTATCGTTCCCTATTATCCCGTGAAAGGAATTTAATGTTGGTAAAATATAAAATTTAATTTTGCCTACATTGTGGCCGAAAATGTCCACGTATGTGTGGTGTGTAATTTCTATATTTCCTGCGACCGACTTAACCTTGAAGGGTTGTTCGTTAGGAATCGGGTTCCTTATTCTAGAAGATTGGATATAGTTTTTATTGGAACCGGTGTCTATTAGGAAGTCTAGCGCATCTCCACTCCTAGCGATGAATTCGTAGTATGGGAGTGAAGATGGCGTTAGTCTAAAAAATGGATTGTATCACCTTCGATATATTCGTTTTCGTTTGGATCTGCCTGTATTTGGTAATTGTTTGTATCTGGAGCTACCGTATCGGTGTGGTAGGTTCTTTGCAATTTATTAGGTGGATGTACCTGTTGGGTCGAGAGGGGACGCTTTGGTGCGAAGTTATTTTGGTTATTAACAGGTCTGTTCTGGTAGTTTATTTGTCTTGAGTGTAAAGATCTATCCACGTCCATAGGGACAGGTGGTTTTGGTGGTAAATTGAAGCGATTGTTGAATCCTTGATTTAATTGTTGTTGGGGGCGTATTCCAAAGTTGTTGTTAGACTGATAATTATAATTTGGTCTACTATTATAATACGTTGGATTACCCTGGTTCGGGTGCGTCCTGGGTGTCATGTTAAATGGCCTATTGTTGTAATGGTTTACTTGTCTCGGAGGATAGTTATACCGTTGCGGGGATACCGCATATGTCAGTTCAGGATAAAAAGGGCGGTTGTTTGACATATTTTGCCGTGGAGGTCGCGGCGGCGGTTGATTTAATGATCTATGCACGTTATGTGCATGGTTCATACGAAAGGACATGTTGTCTAATTTTTGACAGAGATGAAGGGCTTGAGGCAAGGTTGTAGGTTCACGGATGCTAAGGAGTCGTGGTAAGTCGCCATTTAGTCCCCTGATGAATGTATCGAGAGCTTTCTCCCGATATGAGTTCGTCATCGTCCTTATGGACTCGTCGCCAAGATCCAAGCATGAGATCTTGTCTAAAATAAGCGAAAGGTGTTGGTAAACTTTTTGGTAAAAGGTTGCAATGTCATCTTGTCGTTGAGCCAAGGTGGTCAATTGGTACTCAAGAGTACCAATATCTCTTTTATCCGAATAATGCATCATTAAGCATTTGCGGATTTGAGCCCAGTCTAACGGAGTACTGTAGGACTCCAGAGCGGTATCGGCATCGCCAATTATTTTGTGCCGTATGGTATGTAAAATTGCAAAATACCTAGGAGTGTCTTTCAACTCCTCGTAGGCTTTGAAAATTCTATCTACGCTTTTTCGCCAGGAGCTGAATTCTCCTGGTCGTCCGGAGAATTCCCTAAGACATTTCACCATGTCAGGGATTCTATCTAACTCGTTCGCATTTCGCGCGTTCAGCGATATATTAGGCTCACTAAAATCCCTAATCTCTGGAGTACTCATATTTTTGAGTACTTCTCTCACGATTCTTTCTATACCAGGATGGTTAGAGGTTGACGGGTTGTCTGGGTTAGAATCTCCATATTCTATCCTGAGCTGATTTAATTGCTCCACTAATTCGTCTGCGGTCCCTGGCATTTTCTATTCTTTTTGTTTTTTTTTTTTTTTACTCCAAGTAAAATTGATCACCTACGAAATTTTTCACTAATAAAAAATCTATTTTTTCCTTTTCTCAGAATTTTTACTAAATATTCTTTTCAAAAATATTAATTTTCTTACTTTCCGCAAATTTTACAAATATATAATTTTTCCACTTTTTTCTTTTTTTTTAAAAATATCAGTTTTTCTTAAATTTTATAAAAATATTTTCCTTTTCCCAGGATTTTTACGAAATATTCTTTTCAAAAATATTAATTTTCTTACTTTCCGCAAATTTTACAAATATATAATTTTTCCACTTTTTTCTTTTTTTTAAAAAATATCAGTTTTTCTTAAATTTTATAAAAATATTTTCCTTTTCCCAGGATTTTTACGAAATATTCTTTTCAAAAATATTAATTTTCTTACTTTCCGCAAATTTTACAAATATATAATTTTTCCAAAAATATCAGTTTTTCCTCAAATTTTATGGAAATATTTTTTCACTCTTACAAATGTTAATTTTTTAATTTCCTCAAAGTTTAAAAATTTTTTTTTTCACTCTTTAATTCTTTTTCAAATTTTCACTAATTTTTTTTTCACAATATTTTTTTTTATAATTAAGAAATAATATATCTTAAAAGTAATCTCACATTAGGGTCCAGCGCTGCATGTGGATGTTTGTTGGATGCTTCGGTATTCTCCTTTTTCCTGTGGTACTCGGGTCCCTCGGCGTCACTTGTTGTCCCACTTGTCTCTCGCTAATTGTCGCTTTTACTTCACTTTACTCACGACGTTTCGCGTAGCCGTACTTTTTATTTTTCGGGCTTTTATTACTTTTCGCGCGCGGTCCCTGCTCGGGCGCCAGTTAAACTTTTAAATTATATTTAAGGTAAAAAAAATTAATTTAAGTTTAGGGGAGCTATGCTCCTTTATTGAGTTGTGATCAAAACGAACTAAAACTAAAACTTATTTCTACCCTGCTTGTAGCCGCTGCCGCTCGATGACTTTCTCTGCTGCGTTGTTCCCACGGGCGGAGTTGTTTACTTCAACGTGACAAGGTATAATGTTTCCAAAGGTGGGAATACGTTGGCTTTACGTACGGGTGTCCTATTGCCAGACGTATCGTCAGCAGTTTTTGGAAATGTGGGAATTGCAATACGTTGGCTCTGCACGCGCTGCAACGTCAGCGGTTTTGTTTATAACTTTATTTATTGTGTTACGCTAACATGTATATATGCAAATATATACGTATATGTAAAGACATATCCTCAGCACATGGAAAACGAATCTGTAACTATCTGTGGTTCTCTTTCACCCTTAGCGAATTTCTGCAGCAGACACTGCATACTCGTACCTACATACACATAATATACAACCTTTTTTGTAACTTTATGCTACTGCATTGGCAGATGACAATATTGTTTTTGAAATATGCAAGTAATATTTTCTTAGATGTGCATACGCTCATATCAATTTACATACATAAATTCATACACATACATATTTATTGCCACTCTATATGCATTACTGTATATGCATGCATATTTTACGAGCATCGCTTGCTTAGAAAATATGTGGTATTATTTTACAGCTTATGCATTAATGCATATCGTAAATATTTAATGAGCAAATTGAGAAATTTTATTCCCAATAAAATTTATTTTCTCGCATATGGCATACCAACCATATGCCACGTGGGTGTGTGTTTCCAACAGAAGACGCATGGGCCCGTTACCTTATCAAATATCGATTTTATGCAATTATAATAATATGGTTTTCCTTCATAAGTAGCATACAAGAAGCACAACAGTGGGAAGGAAAGAAATCGAATGCATTAAAGGTGCTAACGTTTCGCTCATCCAATAAAATAAAAGAAGGTATCAGACTCCAAATAAGGATACGTTATTACACAGTAATTTCATGAAACTAAAGAGCATTGAGGAAGCAATTGACAAAGTTGTTTGATTCAGCCCCCAAAAAGATTCGTTTTTCTGTTCTATTTTCTTGAAATTTTGTGCACCTCCCATGTATAAAAAAACTTCAGGGTTCCTATAAACAAAATTTATTACATTTAATAAAGAATAAGGTATTATTATTGCTATTTCTCTTTGTGCAATTACATAAACAGCCGCCTTCTAGACATGAGAACGAAGATTTCTCTATACCGCTCAATTATTATTGTAATCTTGCTATACAGATAGTGAAACCTGGCCACTCAGAGATGCGGATAAAGAGAAACTGCTGATCTTTGAAAGAAAAGTCTTTGCGGTGCCATATACATTCTGTCAAAAAAATATCGGGAATTGTTTATTTAAAAAGCGCGCGTTACATATACATATGTCTAAATTTTTTTGTTGGAATGTTGGTACCACTATCCTCTATAGAATTGCAGAGTTTGAGCGTGTTATGCCAATTAGCTTGTTTTTGGAATAAAATACATTTTTTGGGTGTCATTTTTTTTCATTGTGATAATATTGGTATAGCTCAATTACGTATGAAGCAAAATATTGGCTAAATGGCTGCCGCGGTCTCGGCGGCATACCTCCATCCGATGGCCCAAATTTTTGCTGACGCTGAGGCATAATTGAGGTTCTATGCCGTTAATGTGCCGAATTATCTCATCCTTTAGCTCTTGAATTGTTGCTGGCTTATCGATGTACACCTTTTCTTTCAAATAACTCCAAAGAAAGAAGTCGAACGGTGTCAAATCACATAATATTGGCGGCCAATTGACCGGCCATCAAATTTTTCGCGCAAAAGAGGCATTGTTTCGTTAGCTGTGTGACAAGTGGCACCGTCCTGTTGAACCACATATCGTCCACCGTGGGTGCATTGGTTTTTCGGCAATCACTCTTGGATTATCATTCGGCCAAATGCGGCAATTCTGCTTATTGACGAATCCACTGAGGTGAAAATGTGCCTCATCACTGAAGATGATTTTCTTCACGAAGTGCACGATATGCATTTTGATTTGAACGCCCGTTTTCATAATAAGTCTCAATAACTTTAACGCGTTACTCGATTGTGTATCTTTCCATGGTTCAAATTGAGTTAGTCTGAAATTGAAAAATGTCAAATGAAATGCGCCCTTTATATAGAGTTACTAAATTTTCTATGAAAATATAGTTCGTTCTCCTTCAAAAGCCACGTGAATTCAAGTTTCAAACTTAATGTAAATTAAAAAACATTTCACCACAATTTAAAACTTTCGCGTATGCATTTTTATACGCCATTGAATTTTGGTATAACAAAGTGTAAGTATGAAGTGTTAAATCGTGTTAAGTTTTAAATGAAAAAAAAATTTTGCCGCCCTTGTACATTTTCTTTATATAATATAACGAATATTTAAAACAAATTGTCAAAAATCAATGCAATATTTAAGATGCTTCAAGCTTGCACTATATGAAATCAAAGTTCAATATACTATTGTATAACTCTCAATACTCGAAATTTTTTCTGAGAATTCTAGTTGAAAATCTTCAAATTTTGATGAAGTTCCTTTTTTTTTAATTTGCGACAAGTAGCGCAAATATCCTTTGTTGAGTACTTCGCCGAGCTCCTCTCCCAATTTATGGTGTGCGTCTTGATGTTGTTCCACAAATTGAAAGGAATTTACAGTTTTATGCCGGCTCTGAACTATTTTTATGAGGAGCTTTTTTCATAACAGAAATGCACTCGCACGTGTGTTTCCAAACAAAAGACAATCGCTGTCAGAAAAAATGTTTTCTATCATTCGGTGTTTCATTTCACAATTACAGCGTAATTCGAACCCATGCCCTAACGAATGGTAGTCATTCACAAGCCTATTCGGCTACGACACCACCAAAGGGATCAAGTATTGACGATTACCCAGTTGGCACCTAAAGCATAGACATTTGTAAAACAAATGCATTTTCAAAACAAAAGCTGATAATATAATATAATAAAAGAAAATATCTTTCATTTTATCTAAATGGCGTCCAAATACCGTATCGTAATACGGCGAAATGATTAGGTATGGCTCTAGATGCTATGCTTAAGTGGAACGAGCACATTAAGAAAAAAATAGAAGAACTTGAAATCAAATATAAACATCTTTCACAAAAGGTCCAAGTTATCAATATTCAACAAAGTTCTGCTGTACAGGCAAATTCTGAAGCCTGTATGGATATTTGGAATACAACTTTGAGGTTGTTCAAGTTACAGCAATGTAATGCAGATTCAAAGATTTCTAAGAAATGATTGGTGTTATTGGTAACACTGAAGACTGAAATTAGTGCCATAGAAATTTGAAATAAACTTTTGAAAACCCGTAGAACCTTTTAAATCCTCCAGGGTATTGTAGTACGCTTCTGGCACATTCTTAGAACCTTCTAAGAACTTTCTTTAAGCTTATAAGATACATTAAAGGGCAGCTCCTCCAGCACTTTAAAGTTTTCCTTCTTGTATGTTTTGCTTTAAAAATTCATTTACAATATAAAGAATATCTTTTCAATGTTTTAAGCTTAATAGAATGTCTAAGAAGACCCTATAAAGCTAGTGAAGTGATGAGCGTCGAACGAAAGACGAGTAAGAACAAAAATTTGTATCGCATTTTTATCGAAATAAGTGCTTTTCACGCTAACGAATATAACTCAAAAATTAATCAAGGTATCAGCTTAAAATTTTACAGGGATATTCTTTAACATATTGACCTTTCCATGCACCTCAAATTTTACATTAATTATCACTAAAAATATTGTTTTGATCAATTTATTTATAAAGAAAGTGTAGTTTTTTCCTTTTTTCTACAAATTTTCATTTTTCAGTTTTTTCGTTAAAAATACATAGGTAAGTGCAAAGTAAATGAAAAATTGTTGTCTGGTTGATTTCAGTAGATTACAAGGGACTGTACATTCCACGGCGCAAATTAAAGGATTAAGTAATTATTTTAAAATAATAAGTACTCTCAGTTTTTCGCAAAAATTGATTGAAGAATTCGTTGTCGGGAGGAGCTAAGGGGGGTAGAGAATGAGATTTTTTTTAAAACTTAATAGAATTTCTTAGAAACCCCTTAAAGTATAGTCCAAATCGTATTTGGCGCTAAAGAAACCTAATAAAATTAAAAAGTTAATGTAAACACGGCAAGTAATAGCAAAGTGAACAGAATTATAAAAAGAAACACTCTATAGCCAAGTCAGTCCAACAACTAATTGGACAAATTCACTGAGAGCCGAATAGTGATACTGGGATATGCGGATCTTTGGAAATGTTGTTTCACCTTTCGCAATGAATAATTTACTGTTCTGAAGTCTGTATCTTTTGTTGTAATACTTTTCATTGCGTAAGTATCTCCGAAACGCGCACTTAAAATTGTAGATAAAGAAAAGGAGAAACAGAGATTACAAATACAATGGCACAAACCTTCCGCTTAGCTTTTTATACACACACACACACACACTCATATATATGCAATACAAAAACACTCACACTGACACAATACTTGACACTTTAACAGCGACACCCACCAATCAACTCCTTAATTGTGCCTCCGAGCCAAAGTATCAAGTAACTACTTTTTTGCGTGGAATTTTTGTTTTGTTGTGGTTTTCGAAACATTTTTATTACCCACTTTGGAGGCTGCATTGATGATACGATAGTGTAGAGTGTGGCAACGGTGGTTTTGGTTTTGGTTTTTAATGGTGGCATTTAATGTTGGCTTATGAGATAAACGCTTATCAGCTAGTACTTGGTGGGCTTCCTGGTGGCACATGGGAAGCTGTTTATAACATTTCGCAATTTATGTGAGACACACACGCATACATACCACATGTGCGTATGTGTTTACTCTTATGTATGCGCGATAGTAGTGCGAACATTCGTACTATAATAATAGTTCTACAGCTGTGAACATGAAAATAATTTTGAATGAAGATAATTTTTTAAAAATTAATAAATAAATAAATTAAAAAATTATTTAGAATTAATTTAGTTTTCCCCTATAAACCACAAAAAAAGCAAATCTCAATCATGTGAAAATAAAACGAATAAATAAAATAGCAGTGCCTTCAGTTTTGTAAGATTATACAATAAATGTTCAGCAAATTTTGCACAGATTTAGATCGAAAAAAAAATTGTTTATTATTTATTTATATATTTTTTAGTTTTGGGGAGTGCCCTGCATATATTTCTTACATTTTGGCTTTAGCGAGCCGAGTGAAACACTGCACCACAGAACAACGAATGCAGATTCGGAAATTTAGATGAAAAGACCAGAATAAAATACTCGTGTGCGAGGAAAGATTTCAAGCAATCAATTCTCTGCAAAGACGAAAATCGCAGAATTTGTAAGGTGATCCAAAGAGAATCCCATAAATTCAGCCAAATAAATCAAAAAAGTGATGAACTTAAATGTTTCTGGCATAGCTGTAGAAGATTATAGATAAGCAGCTCGCAGCCCACGGATAAAACCACTCCTGCCACTAAAACATAAGGCAAAACATTTGAAATTTGCAAGAAAACATGCTAGCTGGGCAACTGACATGTAGCGTAATATTTTATGGGCTAACGAGTCTAAAATAGTTTTGTATGGCAGCATAGATTCACGACAATATGTTCGATGTCCACCTAGTACCGAAAATCGGCCTCAATACGCTCAAGCATCACACTGAACGTACATTAAACATGAGAGCTCAAAAATATTGGGTATGGGAATAAGTTTCCGCCCTCGCAAAAGAGGTGTCGCTGCTGGTACTATTTTTGTGATCGCTCTAGTAATATACTGATGATTTGAAGATGTATATGTGGAGATCTCGATCGCAGTAGTTGACATTCGTTTGAAGCGTAAAGATCCTTTTTTATCTGACGTCAAACATGTCTACGTTCATTCCGAAATAACAGCATTTGCGGGAAGTCATGCTGCATTATTACCTTTTAAAGAAAAGTGCAGCTGAAACGTGTCGTATATTGAGTAATACTAACGGTAATAACGTTCCATCAAATTCTACTTCTAAAGAGTAGTTTCGACGAATGTAAGACGTATGTCGAACTCTCGATGATGTGTCTAAAGAGTTCGATACTGACAGATCAACCGTCGGTAAACGTTTGCACGCAATGGGAATGGTCCAGAAAGCAGGTAACTGGGTGCCACATCAATTGAAGGAGAGGGATATCGAGAGACGTTTGGTGACGTGTGAGATGCTTTTTCAACGGCAGAAATAAAAAGGAAGAAAAATAGTTCTATTATGATAACCCTAAGCGTCGAAAATATTGGAGCCTGCCAGGTGAACCGGGTCATCAACAGCGAAAAAAATATTTATGCTTCAAAGGTTATGTTGTGCATGTGGTGGGATCAGAAGGGTGTCATCTATTTAGAACTCCTTAAACCATCTGAAACATCACTGGCGATTGTTATCGACTGCCGCTTATGCGTTTGAATCGAGCTCTCAAAGTAAAGCGGACGGAATGGGGCCGTAGACATGACAAACTGACAAACTAAATCGGTCCAGAATATTTAAAGGGACTGAATTTAGAAATCTTGCCCCACCCGCAGTATTTCCCAGACATTGCACTTTCGGATTACTATCTGTTCCAATCAATACAGTCAGGCCAAGGATTGGTCTCGCGCAAATAAAATTGAGGTTATATAATGGCCAGCTAGGTCCACCAACCTCAATCATATAAAAAATCTGTAGAGAAACTTAAAAAGAGCTATACGCAATGCCAAAAAAGTTTGGCAAATTTTTAATGATGCGTGGCTGAAGATTCCGAAGCAGCGATGTGTGCAATTGCAGGACTCAATGCCCCGCCTTTGTGCTGACGTAGTAGAAAAATTGAGAACTTCAACCAAAGATTAGTTTCTAACTTTGTATCTGCAAACATTGTCAATGCAGTTTTTCTTTAAATTTTTATGACTACTTCTATTTTAATGTTAAGCCTGAATTTTTTTATTTTTTATTTTTTTGTTATAAAAATTTTTGTTTTTCGTTATAGAATTGATTTAAATATGTGTTTAGTTAAATAATAGGATAAAAGCTTTCTAATTCCCTCATAGATTAAAACTATTTTGCAAAAATTTAATATTATATATATTTGGTACTACTATTTTCGTGATCGCCACTGTATGTATGTAAATAAATACTTTGAGTGTTGGAAATGACGCGAAGTGTTAAAAACTCTTGGCTACAGAATAATTAAAAGTGGAAAGGAAAAGTAGAAAAAACTATAGGCATGAGCCTAAATATAAATGTGTAGCATGTGAAGCACAAAATCATAATGTGCATGTGCGTACATATGTATGTAACAAGTGCAAAATTATTTATAACTATTTGCTGCTGAGGCACATGGCAGCTCTTCCATACCAAGTATAGGCATCAAAAACATAGACTACACATACATACATGCAGTGTGCATGAATTTATGTTTGTATATGATTATCTAACCATAAGTAAAGCATATGCAAATAAGCTGATATCCATATAATTCAAACATAACTACATACATAGGTACTATCCATGTAAGTGCACTGCTCTATGTTTCCGAACACGCATTAAAGAAGTGAAACTGTTTAGTAGCATATTTCAACTGATATCTTACCAAAGAAAACCAAAAATGCCAACAGATAACGATAACAAAAACCCATGCCAAGTACTATCGTATTTATCTAACAGTAAAAAGAAAATATTTGGGAAAACAAACAAAGATGTGTCTCAGTTCGGATGTACCTGAACTTTATAAACCTGGTGCATATTTTAAGTGAAATGTTTTAAACTTGATCTTGGGGGTCAGGTTTATTACTTACATATAGGTATAAAAATCTTACATACACATACATATGCATGTATGCATACATAAAAATTTAGAAAGAACATCACTCACAAGCTCCTGATTCGATTTCAAAATCTTTAAATGGCTGGAAAGGTTTATTTACTTACATACTTTACTGAACCCAAGCCATACATACGTATTACAGCAATGTTATCAAGTCAAATATGTTAAGAAAAATATATTTCACAGGCAAGTTTTAATGGCGTTGCCACCTGAATATTATTCCAAAACTAATAGCTAATATATATATACATATATATAGGCACGTATACCCCTTTTGGGTGTTTGCTCGAGCTCCTCCTCCTATTTGTGGCGTGCGCCTTGAGAGTCAAACCGACTCCGAACGGCAGATATTTTTTATAAGGAACTTTTTCATGGTAGAAATACATTCGGGGGTTTGCCATTGGCTGCCGAGGGGCGACCGCTATTAGAAAACAACTTTTTCTTCATTTTGGTCTTTCGCCGAGATTAGACCCTACGCTCTCACTCAATTCCGAATGGTAGTCACGCACCAAACATTCGGCTACGGCGGCCGCCCGTAGTGAATACATTACATTTATTTCATGACTAAAATATGGATAAGAAATAAAATAATAAAAAAAATATGTTTAGCTGGTGTTGCCACCTAATTCCAATTTTTATTTTTGGCAGTTCGAAATATTTTTATTTACACTATTTGAAATATGTTTGTGTATTTAAATATGTGTGCAGGTAGGCTACATCACTAGCCATTCAAAACAAAATGGATACTGTTTTTCTATCAGAATGACAGGGTAACCAAAATTAATCAACAAATTTTGTTTTTGAATCCCTTTTTTGCTCAATAAAAAATGATGATAATAATGAAAATCTTTATTTTGGTATTTACGCCCTTCATTCCTTGTTTTTTTTGTTTGTTTAATTCAGTTGTCTAGTTCAGCAGTGACAAATATGATTGACATACGACGCCATTTGCAAAAATTAGAAATCTTGCAATAAGGTGATTAATTTTGCGCCATCTTGCATAATATGTATTATTGAAGACTTATGCCAAAATATTGCGGAAAAATATTACGAATTACGTGAGCTGAGCTGAGTCAAAAATCAAGCTTCTTATAAATAAAATTATTTTCTAAAAATTATTTTTCCCAAAATCACCTCCAATTATATCATAAAAGAATTATTTTTTTTGTGTCGGGACAATTAGCAAGTGCAGCACTCAGACATTAATTAAGTCCATTGTACTACACTTAGATTCCCTTTTAATTTTCTCTAAATCTACCCGATTTCCGAAGAAATCTGAGTAGATCTCGTGGTGCCAAGGAGCGTAGGAGGTCACTTCTTAACACATCAGTGTAAAAGACCTCAAACCTGATTCGAGCGAAGACGGGGAAGACGCACAGAAAGTGGTCCGCCGTCTCGTCCTCCTCTTTACAAGCTGGGCAGAGTACACTGTCTGAGATGCCCAACCTTTCCATGTGCTTCCCCACAGAAAGTGCCCCGTCATCAGTCCAACCAGCCGTCTGCACTCCCCTCTGCTTAATGACAGAAGGGTTTGTGGCAGTCAATCGGACATAACAGGTAACATCAGTTTAGTCCATCTGCATCCTCTCTCAGCCTGCCAAGTTCGCTTGTGGGTGGTAGTTACCCATTTGCTAAACATGGCTATGATGGACGCAGAAGGGAGTGGCAAAACGGGCCCTGGGCCAAAAAAGTTGAGATTGGCAGCACTACACTCTATCTCTTTTCAAGTACGACTCCTGATGGCATGGAGTCAGAGGGCTTGGAGAGAATCGTTGGATCGACGTCCATGCTTTCTCTGTTTTCCAATGCCGGACAGGGGTCGTACCAGTTCCCATTGTGTTTTAGCCTGCAGATGGCCTTCAAGGCCTCTCCTTGGATGAAAGCATCAAGTGGTGGTAAACCAATCAGAGCATCTAATGCCTGAAGTAGTCGGAAGTAGTCCGATGCCAGATGGCCACAGTGTATTGTAGTCTCGATAAGGTCTTCCTGGCTCCAATGTCAGAGAGTCTACTCATCCAGATCACTGATGCATAGGTGATAATAGGTCTTATCATAGCCATGTGGATCCATAGGACCTTACTAGGAGAAAGACCCCACATTTTCCCAAAGACACCTTTGCACTGCCAAAAAGCTGTCAGTGCTTTGGATGCCTTTGTTTGACGTGTGATTTCCATAGGAGCTTACTATCGAGGATTATTCCAAGATATTTAATTTACTTGGATAGCTGGATTGTGACTCCTTTTAGCTTAGGCAGAATGAATCCATCAAGCTCCCTCCTTCCGGTAGAGAGGACAATACCATTCTTGGCGGGATTTGCCGATAGCCCAATCGCACAGCACCAAGTGTCAATCAGATCAAAAGAATTCTTACTTAAAACATCAAATAGTGATTGCGAAATAAATTGGGGTGTTGTGTGTTAGTTTTCTAAGAAATGAAGGGGGTGAGGAGATACCTTCCCAATAATCCCTTAGAAGTCCGAGTCGGTCAAAATTTGGCTGAATTCACTACACTACAGTACCCATCCACTACATTAGAAATTTTTATCAAAAGTGGAGGAAAAGTAAGATTTGTAGTAAAAATATGTTGCTTTCAAAAGGGTTTTTAAGCACAAGAACTTGCTCGGTATGTCCATAACCAAAACGATATGGAAAACATCTTGACATACAGCTTAAATCAGGATATGATAGCGCATATTTTTGGGGCAATGAACGTGAAAGATGGACGCTTTGACAATTTGAGCCCGATGTCTTTCAAATATAGGTTGGAAAAGTACTTACTAGGTTACTTTAAAAGACATAAGTTACCAACAAGAGCTCATTTAGCAATATGTAGGTAATTAATCACAGATTCCGGATGGCAGTTAATTTTTATGAGGAGCCTTTTTATGGCAGAAATATACTCGGAGGTTGGCTATTGCCCGCCGAAGAGCGACCGCTATGACAAACAACATTTCCTAACGTTTGGAGTTTTAGGCCCGGGGTTTTGAATCATTGCACATCCAAATGGTAGTCACGCAGCAAGCTTTTCGGCTACGGCAGCTGCCGTCGATATAATTATAATTAGTTTAAATAAATGCAGGTGGATTGTTAACTTTTTATGAATGTAAGAATATTCGTGACTGGGGGGTCAAAACTCTAAGCTTGCGTGGGCAAGGCATGGTAAAGTAAAGCGCTGTGAATATGTTCAAAGTTTGTTTTTAGTCAACCAAGTTCATGATGAGTTCGCTTCTTCTATGAAAGAATTCAAGGTCATAATACTTAGGTAACATAATAGCGCGATACTTCGTGTTCAGTTTTGAATTTAAAAATGAATTAACAAAATATGTATAATTGTAGCATTAAGTTTAACCATATTTTTTAATATCATACTTGGCAATTTCCGTTCATACTATATATTTTTTTATAATTTAAGGGGGGACCCTCATTTAGACGGTCGAAAAATGCATCATTTTTGGGAATTTTTTTCTCAGGTAAAATAACTTCAAACGTTTTGTAATTCATAAAGTACTTTAATAAATGTCTTGACTGTCTACAAAAATTTTCGGAGAAGAAAAAAAACATTTTAAGTATGGAAATATACACCTCGTCCATGGCACCTCATTCTATCTGTGTACATTCTAGCGCTCTGAATTTTTTTCTGAAATAAAAAAACCAAATTTTTTTTAAAACTTTAGGATAATACCTTCGATGTGACATTTTGATTTAAAAAAAAATGTCGAAATTGATATTTTTTACCCAGTTTTATGTTAAAAGTGATTTTTCATGCATAAAAATTGACTTTAAAATTACAAAAAAATATGAAAATCTTTTTTTTTTAAAAACACTTAATGTCACATTGAAAACAATTTAATTATCTTTAAAATGAGCTATTGTCAAGCCTGATTGGTTCAATACAGCGTTCTCAATTGTGTACACAAAATCGAAAAAGGATGTTTCGAGAAAAACGCGTTTAAAGTTTTGGATACAGGCGATCAGGCCACCCGTCGCGTCCTGTTAAAAATTTTGTCACTCCTTCAAAAATACAGATATCGACTTGAAATTTTGAAAGTATATTCTTAAATAGTTGTAGAATAGATTAAAATTATTTCCAAAAAATCGATTTTTTTGACCCGATAAATGAGGGTCCCCCCTTAACAATGAAAGGACTATTTTGCTACCATTTTAAGCAACAAGTTATTTAATATTTCCATTTTCTTCATCCTTTTTAAATGCGACCTTTTGTAAGGAAGTGTCAGAATTCTAATGTCATAAAGTGAACCTTTAATAATCATGGCCTTGACTATGTGGTCGAGCGTGTAACAAAAATTATCAATTTTTTTAAATTGTTAAAATTTATTGACAATTTAACTAAGTAGCTCCTTTTGCACTCGACATGTACGCCATTCAAAAATATGTAGAAAAATTATTTCCATAAGTGAAGAATCAAACAAAATGTAAAATGGTGTTTCATTTACCTGAAATTGCATCAAAGTAATATGAAATAACGGAACATGAATTTGCTTAAACATTTTTGGTACACTTCTCAAGAAGCTTTATTTACTTTTTTTGTACTTTTTTTTTGTTAAATACGAAATACCGGGTAAGTTATCATACCTATCACAATTCCCTCGTTTTCATACACTGATTTTAACTTTTATCAAAACGAAGATATCAAAATTTTGATTAAAACTTCTTCGTTTTTGCAGAAGAGCGGGCAAGTTTTATGGTCGGCCTTGTAGAACAAGTTTATCTAATCGTGTATAATTTTATTTGCGAATTTATATATATACATATAGTATATGCGTATATAAAATTATATACATATGTTAAATTTTTGTATGACTACAGTATATTAAGGAAGTGAACGTACAATGGCTTGCAAAAACTTTACAGCAATGATTATTAAGGCATTGTGCATTTCCTCTATAAGTATAGTATATGATATAATATAACGAATCTAAGACATTTTTTTTCAAATACAGAAAGTGTGCAGCACGCTTGAGGAAAAAATTATCAAACATCAACGCAAATTTTGAACCTCTTCAAAGTTACACTTTATTTAACGCTAGAATTTAATGGGCTATAAAACTGCATATCTAAAAATTTTTTTAAAATTCTGAATGAAAATTACTATAATTACAAGATAGTGCAAAATTGGGAGATTTATAATTTTTGGCGTCGTACGTCAATCATATTTGACACAACAGCAGTATACAAACAGATAAGCAGTGGGGTGCATTGAAGTCAAAATAAAGATTTCTATGATTCAAAATTACTTTTTTTTATTTCGTTTAGTTTAATTAAAAAGTTATTAAAAAAACGCTTTGGATGATTCTTTGTTGGTTGTTTAGCCGACCTCCATCAATTTGTATCATAGTTAGCGCCGTCCGCTATTAGAAATAAGCTTAAATAATTTCGTGTTTCATGTCCGGGGTCTCAAACCGAGCACTACAGAATTCTACAATATAAAAAAACTTGAAAAGCCCCAACTACTTTACTGGACTATGGGCTATTCAAAATGCGGCGCTGATGGAAATACAAGTCTTCCATATAAACTGAACTTTGACGAAGTCCATGTAATTTTTGTTTTGTTTAGCACTTTAAAATTTTATTATAAAAAAAAATATTTTATATCGTGTAAGCATATAATTTGTATTTGTTTTCTTTTTTCAATATGTATTCGCACTTTTCTAAGCCACTGTATATACGTATATATATTTAGGTGAAAATTTTACCACCGTGTCTTACTCTTTTACCTCCTCATATTCTTAATGCCTGTACACATTTTTGATTGCTTTTGTTTCTACCTTATTTGCAGTTATTGTCCAGAGATAAGACCCAACTCATCGCTAACAGAAAGTAAGAATTCATTTCGTTAATTTCATTTTCATTCGCAAGTGATATACATAGATAGTAGGAAAAGTGTTGTTGGTGCACGATTTACAATAAAATAATTTGCTTGCATGCAGTTACATTAAATTATTGAAGTAAAAAGAGAACAGCACAAACACACTCACACCCGCATAAAGACTAATTAGCAAACACACCTTTTTGCCCATAAGGAAAATAAAAGGAAAACAAAGACGATAGGCAAAGTGGAATTGTACAAAAACAATGAGGATTATGAACGCACAATTTGCAGTTCAAACGGCTTTCTCGCCGTACAATCATCGCCAATAGACTCCAGTTAGAGGTTGAGTCAACAAATACGCCAAACGAATTGCAGCAGAGGCAAGAATAATAAACCGAGTAATAAGAACTAATTGCTATCGACTAAAGGCCATAGCACAAGCGACACGCAAACAGCTTACAACAGCAGTAACTACGAGTACAACCAGACACTTGATTTCAAAAATATGTTTACCAATTTACCAGCAGAAATGCCACAACAGAATCGCACTTTGGAGGAACAATGCGAACAGCTGGTAGAGGCGTATAAGAAACAGCAACGGCTCAGTAGTGGCAGCAACTATTCTTCGGTAAGTAAAATTCCAAGTTTACATCTACATACGTAAATATGTACACATTCATACACATCAGTCTGACCTTCATGACACTTTTCCGTTGCGTTGCTGTGAGGGTGTAATATGTCGCAAAATAGGCGAGCCGCTTTATCAGACGCAGGAATTATGTGTTCATACCCTGTAGAGAAATGCACTAGTTAGTTCTAAAGATGTGTGATTTTAGAACATATTTTTAGAATCATATCAAGTTAGCCATACTTATTTTCCATATAACTACTTACACTCATGGGCAATAAAATAGGTCGACAATACCCGTGCTGGGTGTTTGGCCGAGCTTCTCCTCCTATTTATGGTGTTTGTCTTAATATTGTTCCACAAATGGTGGAACCTACACTTTTAAGCCGACAGCCGACTCCGAGCGGCAGATATTTTTTATAAGGAGCTTTTTCATAGCAGAAATACATTCGGAGGCTTACCATTGCTTGCCGAGGGGCGACCGCTATTAGAAAAAACGTTTTCTATCATTTGGTAGTCACGCACCCACTCATTCGGCGATGGCGGACACTTTTACACTTTGCTTTACACTTTGAATGGGCTGTGAAGCTGCATACCAAAATTATTTTAAACATTTTCGTGAAAATTTCCTGAACTTGCTGAATTTGCAGAATTCTCATAGTTTTTGCACAAAGTTTGGAAAAACGATTTATGTGGATTTTGTTGTATAAAGTGTTAAAGTTTTGTAAAAATTATTGGCACTAAATAGAGAGAAGTGAAAGCCAAAACTACTATTTTATTGCCCATGTACATACACATATTTTAAATTTCTATATCGGAGCAGTAGGAAAATAATTAGACGGGAAATAATATTATTTTAACCGTTTGTTTTTATTTATTTTTGGATAGATCGGTGCCCGTCACTATCTTATTGGCACTGATGCCGCTACCCAGTGGTCGATAGCGCAGAACTTTGGCGTAACATTTAGGAAATCTAGGGTTTAGTTCTACGAAAAAGCAATGTATACATATTTGTTTATTATATTATAATAATATAAAAGATGACGCAAAATTAAGCACCCTATCGGAAGATTTCCAACACTTAAAATCATTTTTTTGATCTAGTAAAAAAGTTATTCAAAAACAAAATTGGATGATTAATTTTTCATCACCTTGTACAATAGCCAACAGCTGAGGAGAAAGTGTTGAAATGATTTTACCTAAGGTCCAGGTGAGATCCACATTTTGAAGAACAGGCCAAAGGGAGTCTAGGAACTCCAATTTTCTTATTTCGCGGAGAAACTACCTCACGAGTCCCTTCTCTAGCTAACTCATTCACCCAGCAGTTTCACGCAATGCCTCTCTGAACAGGTATCCAAATTTGCTTGCGGATGCGGTCGAAATAGAACTCAGGCATTCTCGACTAATTTCGAGCACAGTTCCTTAATGGCCACTTGGCTGAAATTTTTCTTCCCTGACAGTTATAACGCACGAGAGCAACGTAATTATGCAAAAATCCAATTTGTTTTATTTCGGAAGGGGCCTTTAAAAGTTAAATGTATGGCCTATTCTTGGTAGTTTTTATAACATGAATTTATGTAAATTTCATTAAAATTTAAGCAAAGTATCTTCCTTTTCGACTCGAATCCTCAAGTTACTCACCAAAATCTCAAAAAAATAACAGACAACTCACGAGGGTACAATAGAATGATGTGAGCAGACGACTTTGTGACTTTGCTTTGCGAGAGACGGTTGCTACATGATTAGCAAAATGGTTGGCAAGTGGGAAAATATGTAAATAGTATTACTATTAAATTGAGAATTCGTTTCAATATATCAGATTTTCCTACGAGGTATGCGCCAACGTAAATGGGAGTCCCACTTTCACTCAGTTGCCGATTGAATTATTTTCATGGGTTACTGAAGAATTTTATTATTTAGTAGTAAGCTGAAAAGCAAGTTTGAGTTTTATGACTTTCTGAATTTTTAATTATATGCAGTAGAAATTTTTTGTTTATCGTAAAAATTTCATGCAGCACAGACTCAACCGGCAACAAAAAAGTTAAACAAAAATGTTTTTTGGCAACTTTAAGTTCTTTATGTCCATAAGGTTTTAGTTTTCATTGGCTTTTTTATATTTTTTACCCTCTGAGCTTGGCGGATACGAAAGACACTTTTTCATGCCGGATTCAAATTTAATACCAAAATAAAATTATCACTGCCGACAGAAGAAGATCCAAGATTTTTAGAATATGGAGTTTAAACAACTTTCTACTCTTTTGAACAGGGCTTTATTGATCCCTTTCAGTAGAAATTTTGCAATAAAATTTTAATTAACTTCAGATATAACTTAGGTTAGACGTGCTGCTCCTAAATAGCTTTACTTGGCGGCCCTTTGTGTTGCCCCGGAAATACATACCGAGTTCTACACCGACATGCTCGTGGGCGGATTTTTTTTACCTATACGTATCAAGATTAAGGAAGACATTTCACATTTGGTGAAGTGCGAGGCATAACCATTGGAAGTGCTAAATGTATTCCACCTTTTTCTTATCTTAACAACTCCAACAGAAATATTTATGCATCACTCAGAACTTTGTTTAAAGATCTCGATGATAATGTTTGTGTAAGAATTAGCGTGTACAGCATTTTTTTTGACATTTGACCGAGCGTGCACAATAATTTTTCACACTGTCTTAGAAATGGAAAGAAATCTATGCACTACTGTGTGAGGAGCGGCAGTCCGACTGCCATAAAAGTCTATATCCCACTGAAATAATAGTCTATATATTCCTCTGGAAAATGGTATTCAACGACCGCCTCCATATCATTATCGTCCAAAATCGTCGAAACCGTTGGGCTCAGATCCTAAGAACATCTACAAAATTTTTAACGGCAATCTGACACGCCTCAACAAAATTCGTGGCACACAACGCACTCTATTAGTAAAATATAGGTATTACGAGCAACATGCGATTTTATTATTATTGTATTATTATTATTATGAGGGGAGTTAGCACTGCAATCTGAAAGATCTACTCTGAACCCATGACGGGGGCACAATACATTCCTGCTTATGCCTCAGTGTAAAGCACGGATGCCAGCACATGTTTGGCGGTCTCCTCTTCCTCCCTACATAGCCTGAAAGTTCCATTGGAATATATTCCCAGTTGTGTAAGATGATAATCTACAATTATTTTTAATCCATACAATGTCTAAATCGATTTAGGTTAAGGCTGCCTGTAAATTGGGCAGATTGTTCCAGTATGATCTTCTTTTCATTTCCTCTACTTTCTGAATAAGGCCACGAAATGGATCTGGGCTTATAAAGGGCGAGCGCACCCTTTTCCTGGTTAGTTTATCTGTTATCTCGTTCCCAGTAATTCCTGTGTATCTTGGAACCCATAGGATGCCTACCCGTTTTTGCTACATTTATGTTTAGCTCCATCTTAGCACCCCACCTTCTAGTAAGTTTTAACCCTCTTAGAGTTCTGCTACATAGAGTCTTTTAGAATTTCCCATATTGGAGATATTAGCGAAATTGCGGTACAAAATATTAAATTTCTTTTTGAGTTAAAATTACCATTCGCATCGTATTGCAGATGGAGGTCTACCCCAGACTACCGTTCATCAGACGTTTGTCTAGTCAGAGTGTATCCACTTAAAGAACTCAAACATTTAAAATACAAATTATTTTAATTCACTACCAACATTTTCTACACTTGTTACAAATTTTCATATACGAGTATGCAACACTATTGCACCCACGATACCTACATATGTATGTCATATCGTTCTGCTGGCCTCTTACATACTATGCGTTTACCACATAACTGTCAGCTTTACAAGCCAGCAATTTGTTGCCACAAGCCAACGCAATAAAGTATACGCTACGGGTCACAAATTAATTAGTTGCATTCAACATTTGTACTAACCTCGTACTTTAGTGCAATGGAAGTTCTGCAGTGCGTAATATATGTAAACATATACATATGAACCTAAGTAAATATGTATTTTGTGTGAGTACACATGCGAAATGTTATTTGCTGTTTTTAAGTATACAAATGTTATTTACTGACATTTGGTGGACTGTTTGGTTCAAGCTGAGCGCGTGCACACAATTTTAATGCATGCAGGATAATTTCTAAAATTTGTTTTTCTAAATGAAGTCAAGCACAGAATACCCACATAAAACACAGTTTTAGCGTAAAGCGGACTCTTAATTAAGCATTCCTATTTTAATTATTTTTAATAACACATATGCATACATTCTGTCAAAAAAGTACAGGCGATTATTCAATAAAACACAAAATAATTTTTTAATCATCAAAATTTATTTTGTCGCCTTCAAAATAGGCTCCATTCGAAGCAATACACAAATGCCAACTAATCGTTCACCAGTATTTAAAGCACCTTTTAAACGCGTTCGAAGAGGTCTTCTTCAGATCCTTCAGCGAATTCTCCTTAATGGCCTCTATCAACTCAAAGCGGCGTCCCCGGAATGGCAGTTTAAGTTTTGGGAAAAGAAAAAAGTCACAGGGGGCTAAATTCGGTGAATACGGTGGTTGTTCGATGATGTTTGTTGAGTTTTTGGTCAAAAAAGTGTTCACAGTATGAGACTTGTGAGACGGTGCGTTATCATGGTCGAAGATCCACGGGTTTTCTTTCCACAAATTGCGCCGTTTCCTGCGTATATTCTCTCTCAAACCTCGCGTAACTTCCAAATAATATTCTTTATTTACGTAGAACCCGTTTGGAATGGATTCCGAGTGCACAGCTCCATGGTAATCATAGAAAACGAGTAGCATGACTTTTACTTTTGACCGAATTTGACGACTTTTTTTGGGTTTCGGCTCATGTGGATAGCGCCATTCAGCCGTCTGTTGACTGATTTGCATGTCAAACTCATATACCCACGTCTCATCACCTGTTATGATGCGCTGGATAAACGTTGGGCCCGAGTTCACTTGCTCAAGCATGTCTTCAGCCACCTTCTTTCGACGAATTTTTTGAAAGAAATTCAACTCTCTTGCAACGAGTCGAGCAGCCACTCGTCTCATGCCCAATGGAGTAAAATGTTGCGAATTGATTCGTGAAGCACAATAAGGTCACGAGTTACCTCCCTCAAATTTAAACGAGCACCATTTCTTTGACTTTGTCGACATTTTCATCCGTTGAAGACGTTGATGGGCGACCAGATCGGGGCATCTTCCACGACTTCTCCGCCCTCTGTAAAAGCTTTACACCACTCGTAGACCCGTGTTTTTGATAGATGACACCCGCCATAGACTTTCTGTAACATTTTCAACGATTCGGCACCCGAAATCCCGTTCAAAACAAATTTAAGACAAACTCTTTGTTCGATATTTTTATCTACATATAGTGAAAAGCGCAGAGCACACCTGCGGATGACTAATATAATTAAATGACAAAAACAAGCTAATTGACAGATCAAGCTCAAACTCTATAGAGGACAGTTGTTCCAACATTCCAGCAAAAAAAATTAGACATATGTGTAACGCGCGCTTTTTAAATAAACAACTCCCGATATTTTTTTGACAGAATGTAATGTACAAATATACGCTTTTAAGACATGCATACATAGACATTTTCAAGTCAATTACAATTTCCTATTGAACTAATGTTTATGTTTGTTTTTAGACATACAATGAAATTCGTCAGTCTACAGACTTAGCCGCCAACATAAGCTGCCCACCAAATTTCGACTCAATTCTTTGTTGGCCAGCTACACCAGCTGACACAACGGCCAGGCAGCCATGTTTTTCAGAATTCAAAGGCATACATTACTACACAACAGGTAAGTCAATAATGATTCGAATATGAATAAAATATTATTGGGAATTAGTTTTAAAGGTTTTTTTCGAAGATTTGGGGCTTTATTGTGAAAAAACGGTACAAAATATTTTATTCGAAGTATTGGCCATCGCTAGCTACAACTTTCGCCCATCTTTCGGGCAATTTCCGGATGCCGTTTCTCCAAAATTCTGGCCGCTGCTTGGCTATCCATGACTTAAGCCATATTTTGGTAGCCTCGTACGAGGAGAACCGCTGGTCCGCCAAATCGAGACTCATATGCCGGAACAAATGATAATCGGAGGGAGCTATGTCTAGACTATACGGCGGGTGGGGTAACACTTCCCAGCCAAGCGCTCCAAGGTATTTTTTGACAGGTTGAGCAACATGCGGCCGAGCGTTGTCATGTTGCAAAATAACCTTGTCGTGCCTTTTTACCGTTTCCGGCCGTTTTTCTTTCAATGCCCGGCTTAAACGCATCAATTGCAGTCGGTAACGATCCCCCGTGATTGTTTCGCCCGGTTGGAGCAGCTCAAAATATACTACGCCGACCTGATCCCACCAAATGCAGAGCATGATTTTCTTGCCGTGAATATTCTGCTTGGCCGTCGACGTTGATGCGTGGCCGGGCAAACCCCATGATTTTTTGCGTTTTGGGTTATCGTAGTGGATCCATTTTTCGTCGCCAGTCACCACCCGATGCAAAAAACCCTTCCGATTTTGTCGCTCGATCAGCAATTCGCACGTAAAAAATCGCCGTTCGACGTCGCGCAGCTTCAACTCGTACGGGACCCAATGTCCTTGCTTTTGGATCATTCCCATCGCTTTTAGACGCTTGCAAACGGTTGATTTATCAACGCCCAATGATTCAGCAAGCTCTTCTTGGGTTTGGCACGAGTCCTCGTTTACCAATTCCCCCAATTCCGCGTCCTCGAACTTTTTGGGCTGGCCAAGACGCTCCTTGTCTTCGGTGTGAAAATCACCACTTTTGAATCGTCGAAACCAGTACTCACATGTTGAAATCGACGGAGTATGGTCTGGGTAGGCCTCCTGCAGCAATTCACGGGCTTGGGCCGTATTTTTTTTCAAATTGAAGCAGAAAAGCAAAGCTTCTCGCAAATTGCGTTTCGACGGCACGAAAGTTGACATACTCGGAGCACGAAAACACTGCGTTGTTTATACTTCAGCGAAATGACAGATACTGATAAACAAAGCCTAGGGATGAGGCTTTGTCATGAATATATATTCAATATTGCCAACGCGATAAAGTGATAAATAGCGCCATCTGTGTGTCACCTTTAAAACTAATTCAACCTCCCAATATATAATAAAATATTACGCAGATTGAAGTAAAAAACAGGAAGTAGCTATTTATAGGTTTTTTCACAAAGACCTTTGTTTTTCTTGAGGGGCAAAGTCTATTTCATGGGAGTTTTGACATAAATATACACGGTAGAGGCTTTGCCAAATGTTACAATGAATTCAAGTACACTCGAGAATCGCATTAAATTTATAAAAATCCGCTAAGATAATTTTGTTGTTGAGAAGCTGTTGCCAAGCTCAAAGTGTCACTGTTTGACGCGCTTTGTGGTCTGGAGGCGTGATAATGTCAGTTTTTTTCGAGAATTTGGCTGAAGATACGTTATGGTCAATAGAGCTGTTGGCTCGTTATTGATCATGTGGGTATTACTGAGATATGGTTTCAATAGGATGATGCACAGTGAGGAGTGTTTAACACATTTTCTTCAGAAATGGCTACGGTAACCAATTTTAATACTAATTCTTTTTCCTAAATGCTCGTAAATGATTATGGAAGAGGTTGTCTAGACTCGAATTTTTTTTATTATATCAAAACACGCCCTTGAGTAATTTTATTAAAAAAAAAAAATTAGAAAAACTTTAAAACACAAAATATATCGCAGCAATTACGTAAATTTCCAACCCCTCTTAAGAGGTGAAATGCTCCATTAACTACCTAAAAACTATTCTATTTTTTCAAGACAAACGTAGATTATTCATCGGAAATTTTTCAAACAATTTAGATACACAGTTTTGGGGCTGCTGAATCTGAGTTCTTTGTCCGTTTATCCTTGCGGAATCAAGTGAAAGGTCAGTTCAAGGCCATTCCTAGAGTATTCACCAGAAAAAATGCAATTAGTTTCTTCTAATTGACTTGAGGAGAAACCCTACGTAGGAGTTTGAACTCAATCAGCCGGCTACTTTTTCTGTTTATCAGTCACAAAAATACGCCGAAAAACAGCTACAGTTTATAAATATGATGCGAAGATATGAGATAATATGACGGCTATCAAATATGATATTTTCTTCCTTCTCATTTTCCTTATAATAGCTTCGTCTGCAGCGAAAGTTCATATACGAGGTGTGTTCAAAAAATAAAGTGAATTTTCATTTTTCTCAAAAAATATTTATTTATTCATCAATTTCTTCTTTATCTCCTTCAAAGGAGTTCTCAAATATATGTAGTACACTTGTGCAAGCGTTTTTTTCCAATCCTCGAAGCAGTTCTGATGTGCACTTTTTGGTATGGTCTTGAGCTTTCTCAGCGATTCGCTTTTTGTCTCCTCATTCGTCGCAAAACGCCGTTCTTTCATGGTTCTCGTCGGGCATTTTTTCGTATTGCTTCACACAAACGGCGCAAAACTTCAAGGTTATACTGCTTATTTACCGTACGACCTTGTGGTAAGAACTTCTGAAGAACTACGCCATAGTAATCGAAGCAAAACCTTGACATTTGATCGAACTTGGCGTGCTTTTCTTGTTCTTTGCTCTCCTGGACTCTTCCATTAGGATGATTGGGCCTTGTTTTCGATGTCATAGCCATATACCCTTGATTCGTCACCAGTTATGACCCTTTTAAGCGAATCTGGGTCATCGTAGATGTCATTCAACAATTCCTGAGCGATGCTCATACGACATAGTTTTTGATCGAAATTAAGCAATTTTGGAACGAACTTCGCTGCCACATGCTTCTTGGCCAAAATTACCGAAAAGATTGCATGGCATCAGCCAACCGATATACCGATATGCCGACATCCTCAGCAACTTCTATAATTGTGATTCAACGATTCTCCATAACAATTGTCTTCACTTTCCCAACATTTTCATCGGTTGTTGATGTTCTGGAACGTCCAGAGCGAGCATCGTCATTCACATCTTCTCGATCTTCTGTGAAAAGCTTGTACCACGTGTAAACATTTTTTTGACTCAGAGTACTCTCACCGTATGCCAATGTCAACATTTCAAGTGTTTTTGAAAGTCGAATGTACGTAGCCCGCGAAATTCGAAAATTCACCATATTTTTTGAACACACCTTGTATCGTACTATTACTCAATGCGTTGTTAGAGCTCTCATTTGTATATCACCTTTTCCGAGGGTACAATATACTAATATTCTTTTCTGGTCCCATTTGACCTGTTTGGTTCTATGTAATGTGCAGTCGGTTCTCTCAACCAGTGCTATAAAGCTTAGCAAACCACAAAGATAGATAAGGTATCTGCATTTCAGCAAGCTATAAAGGAGCTTTTCTATATTGCACAATTACTTTAATAATGTCATAATCCAAAAAAACGAAATATTTTTTAGATAAGTATGCAGAAATGACCACAAGCATGACTATATCTATTAGCAGTATCTGTTTTTCTTGTTATAATAATTGTTTTTTCTCAGTTTCTTTTTATTGGAATATGAAACTCTTTCAGAATATCAGTGATATGGCTCCACGCTTCTCAACCATCATAACCATTCATGTTGACAGTGGGGCGGTAAGCAGCACATCTACAAGCACACATTCAGAAAGCAGGGCTACGCCTTGAACGCGTATGAAGTTAACTCAAAGCTGAAGTGGAACTGCCTTTAACTTATGGGTACCTGGTGACATTGGTGGCCTCCCTAGGGAACGGGCAGCACAAGCATACACTTACAGCACATATTATCGCTCTTAGTCGGAGCATAGGGCAGAAACAAAGGCCCTCCTACGATTTCTGTCAACCTCTATACGTATGTGGGTCTAATTTCATTTCAGATGGCGTTGGAAGAGCTCTCATTTAGGATTGTGTGCATCCAAATTGGTCGTGAGCGCCCTCTGCGCCGACTTCCTTGTGGGTTCCATTCAAAAGTCATTTTAGCAACATTGTTCGCTTCTCTACGGAGAATATGTCCAAACCAGTTCCACTTCGTCTTTCGCTTTGTACCAGATCGTATTTTAATTTTCAAATTGATTAGGCAGCTATCATTGAGCAAAAGAAGGTCAATATTGGAAACTGCTCTTGGGCAAAAAATACGGCATACAAGTGTTGAAGTGTAAGAAGTATATTACAATAGATGAACTGATGCAATGTACAGGGTGGGGCAAACTCGATTCCCTAATGTAAACTGGCCATAATTTTTGACGTAGACGTAAATGCGGCTTAAAGTATGACATTTTAAGAAGTAGACGTCAGTAGAATTCTAACCATGTCGCAGTATATACCTGTCGAACGTTCTGAAATCGTCGAACTTTACATTAAGAATCAGAACTCAATTATTCTGACTCAACGCGCGTTTCGTGCAAAATTTCCTCGGAAAAAAGCACCTGATCCTAAGACAATTTGTGCATTATATGCTAAATTTAAATCTACTGGTATTCTCAGTAATGTGCCAATTATACACCGCAGAGCTAGATCAAACATCAATATCACCATTGCACAGGAGCTTTTACAGGAAAATCCAAATCTTTGGATTGAACGCGGTGCTCAGGCTTTGGGCATCAGTAAAAGGTCAATGCGACGTATTTTACGGATCGATTTGAAGTTGTTTCCGTACAAGATTCAAACTGTGCAACAATTGAATCCACAAGACTACCCTGACTATTTTTTTATTGAACGAAACGTTTCCAAGTCGATTAGTGTCAAAAAAAGGTGATTTTGACTGGCCGCCACGTTCACCTGACTTAACTGCTCCCGACTTTTTTCTGTGGGGATATTTGAAGGGAAATGTTTACACTAACCAGCCGAAGACACTTACAGTTTTAAAAGAAAATATTCGACAAGAAATTGCAGCCATAGGACCAGATACATTAAAAAAAAGTCATGGAAAATGCAAAAAAACGAGCTCAACTTTGCGTTAAAGAAAAAGGCAAACATTTGCGTGACATCATATTTCACACATAGTGTAATCGAATTCTATCGACTAACATTAGTTAACAAAACCGTTTAAACTTAAATCTGTTGTATATTTTTCACATAATATGAAAAAAAAAATTGGGAATGGAGTTTGCCCCTCACTGTACTACCGGTAGAATAACCAGTCTGTTATGGCTCAACGTAGTGTAGGACTACAAGAGTAGTATCTGGTTAAACCTCTGACAGCTCTAGGCAATAGCTACTCGTGGAATTCGCTTGGATTTTTAGATTTAATTATAAGGGAACTCCACTGTGACAACATGAAATTTATTTCTTTGTTCTTTCAAGGTTAAATTACGAATTGCGATAACAGTACGTCAATTTGTGGTGCTATAGTAATTAGAGTCGTAAAACACTCGCCATATTAGCCAATCAAGCAAGCAACAAAGTAAAAATCCAGCGGGCGTACATACCATATGTATGCACTTTTAATGAAATTTCTCTTGATAAGCGCCTGAAGTTACTAACATCTGTAATAAATAAATTTGTATGTGTCAACGAATATATCTAAGATTAGTGCATTTTTCTGAATGAAACTTAAGCTGGGCATACTTACCAGTATGTTAAATGTTGGCATACTAATTCATTGAAAGCACCTGGGATGGTTAACAGTCCGTTAGTTGTACGATCTATAAATAGGTACCATATTTGCAAAACAACACGATTTCAATCGTTGCAATCAAATGCTCGCGCATAGATAGTAACAGTGAAATGAAGGTATATCCATTTGAAATTTACTGCTGCCTACAGAAATATAATTTCACAAATAGAAAACTTTTTTTTATAAGTTTAATTCACTTACATACATACACTATGTATATATGTATATGTATATATATATTATATATATAACACCTTTTTTGGTGTTTGGCCGAGCTCCTCCTCCTATTTGTGGTGTGCGTCTTGATGTTGTTCCACAAATGGAGGTCCCTACAGTTTCAAACCGACTCCGAATGGCAGATATTTTTTTTGTTTTTTCATGGCAGAAAAACACTCAGAAGTTTGCCATTAAATGTTTTTCTTCATTTTGGTCTTTCACCGAAATTCGAACCTACGTTCTTTCTGACCTCCGAATTGTAGTCACGCACCAACCCATTCGGCTATGCGGCCGCCGACACTATGTATATACCGTGAAAATATCATTTAATAGAAACAAATATGTTTATGAAAGTTTTTTTTTGTTTTTGAAAACTCCAGATATTTTGGACTAAGAAGTTGAAAAAATTAATGGAAAATAAGAGAACAAATAGTATAGGTATTTTCCAAATCCAAGCAATAAAATATTTTCGAGTATAAAAATCGTTCCTTGGAAAAAATATTACGCAAAAATTTTTTGCACAAAAATCGTGGTTAAAAAAATGTTGCATAAGGAGATTTTATTTAGTATTTCGTAGCTTGGGATCGTTGGCCTGCATTAAACCCCATCTTAGAGGCATCTCTTCACTTGCAAAGGGAATCATAACCTTATCTAATATTCTCACATAGTCTACCGCTCACATTTTAGCTTTTATCCAAGATACTGGGCCTGCTCTTTCTTCCGACGAGCGTCTGCACACCATTGATTTGTTACCGTGCTTTACTGTTTTTTTTCGTATATCTGGGATCAAATGGTCTACTTGTGGATCGTCGAACATATTGCGTTCGGGGTTTAAGAAGTGTTTCTTTGCAAATTGAAGCTTTTCTTTTTTGTTCTGTAAACTTAACAACGACACTCTTCTGGGTGTTCTTGCTATTATTCCGATTTCTACCGATCCATATCGAACTATCCGACTTGTAACTAACAAATTGAGCTCAGTTTGATGACAAAAAATGGTTGATTTTGCTATAACGTATGTGATTTCTGTGTACTATCCCCAGAATTTTACATTTTCTTCCTCGAGTTAAAGCTTTTGGTAAGTTATGAAAAGGAGTTTCTATTTGATACATTATTTTTTCCTTGTTTTCTTAAATATTTTATTAATCTGACTTTTCTTTTCGTACAGTGCTTAGCGCGGCCAATTTACTTATTTTATTCAATACTGAGCAACCTTTACTTAAAATTTAGTTGACGAATTTTACCTTGAAGGGCAACTGAGCGAAATTTACAACCATCCAAGCATAAAACTCATTTGTTTACTCAAGTTTGTCCAAAATAAGATTGAGGCAAAACAGAAGGTGAAATATAATACAGAGCAAAAAACCGTTAACCTCTGATCACATATTGTAAACAATCTTAACAAAAACAATTCGCATATAAGTGTTAAAATTTAAGCCCACTCTTTCTATTATTTTTCCAACAGTATGTGCATATTTTGTTTTTCCTCTTGTAATCTGATTTGATGAGTGTGACCACTGATAATTAAAAGTAACAATTATTATTTTAACTTTATAATTTTTCCAAGAAAATAATTAATCCTTTAAAATTAAGCTACACATTTTTTTGCTGAAAAATGTTACCTTTTATATTCACGCGCAGAGGTACTACAATTTTGTGCATTTGAGGTAACTTATTTACTGAATTATATGTAAGTGAACTTAGAAATACACTTATAAGTAGACTAAAGCCTAAAATAAGTTGTTAATTCTTACGTCGGTATTCAGTAAGCAGTCTCTAGTCACAATCAGTATCTTTCAGCGGAGAAATCTCATTTCTAGATCAGTTGCTATTCAGCAAGCAGTCTCTTGCCTCTAGTCTAAATAAAAAATAGTTTAAAAAAACTAAAAAACACTCTTTTATTGCTAATCGAAAATAAATTTTAATGACAAAGAGACCTATAATGAAGTAATAGCAAATCGAACGATCAGTCATAGTCAACTACCTCAGAACAGAATTATAACAAAAATTAAGATACAAATAGAATAATTGAAATTAGAGTTAAAAGCGTGGGATGCTTGATATAGTAAATATTACAATCATTCTATTGGCAACTACCTATGTACAGAGGGTTATGAAAGTGAAGCAAAATGCATCCCACGCTTTTACCTCTAATTTGAATTATTCTATTTGTATCTTAATTTTTGTTTTAATTCTGTTCTGAGGTAGTTGACTATGACTGATCGTTCGATTTGCTATTACTTCATTATAGGTCTCTTTGTCATTAAAATTTATTTTCGATTAGCAATAAAAGCGTGTTTTTTAGTTTTTTTAAACTATTTTTTATTTTCTACTTTTTAGTTCGATTAGCAAAAAAGCGTGTTTTTTAGTTTCTTTAAACTATTTTTTGTTTATTATGAATGAAAATTATTGTTATCATTGCAGTCAGTGAATAAATGATTCGATATATTCGTGTTATATTTAATTCCTTTCTTATCGACTGTGAGTCTAAAGCTATGCAGTTATCGGCCGTGATAAAGAAGTAATCGGGATGAAGAACTTATTTCGTGGAGGGAGCCTGAGAAACTGATTTACAAGAATAAAAAAAGATTTTTCCATTTTACAACCAAATTCACCTTACTTTTTGCCCACAGGTAAAAACAGAAAATATTAATCTTGGCAATCCCAATAAGGATAATGGAAAACTTTTATCAAATTATTGCATTGTCATCGGTCCTTGATAGGTGTGCAAAATTTCAAGTCGATCAGATGTTTAGAAGCCAGTGAAAATTAAGCTCAAAGATTCCGTTACATACATACATACATACATACATACATACATACATACAACCCGACCTAATAAAAGTGTGTTAAAAAGGAGCCCCTATTTTCTCAAACTTTTATCATGTGACAGAAAAGGCATGTGGAGGAAGAGGTAAGATTTTCTTGAATACAATATTTATGAATATGAATAAAGATTTATGAATTACCGAAAACCCATTTTTGCTCGAACAAATAGTTTGAGGGTTTTTTTTTAATTTCCGAAATCATACTGCTAAGACTTTATCCGATAATTAAGTTCGCACTATAACTAAGCTGGAAAATAAGAATTCTATTTCAGCTTCGGCCTACTTAACAATTCATCCACAGAAAGATACACGCCACTAAGTACTTCTGCCATTTTTTTTAGTCCTAAACTTTAATCCTATAAAAATGGCTCATACCAAAGCTGCATGGAAAATGCTAATTTCGCTGCATTGAGCTTGACCAGGTCATAAGCATAGCGAAATTAGCTTTCCTAATGCTGCTGATTATTACAGTAGCATTAAAATGGTGAAGATTATAATAGCAATGAAAAATACTTTCAGTTATGGTAACAAATTTGGCATTAAGAGGTAGTGGCACTTTTGACTGGACCCATATTATCATAATTGGCCCAGCATCTTTGGTCCCATGAGTAAATGAATCGTTAGAGTTATTAGAGTATTAATCGATTGCGGACCTTTAGCACACATGAATTTGTAATAATAGATTCTCATAAAATGCTTATCAAACTACTATAAATTATGAATTTTTCACTATTCATAATTCTTATATTTTTAATGATCAATTAGGCTGCGGAAATAATTTGTCAAAAAATTTTGTTTCAGGGAATCAGTTAATAATTCTTTTACACTACTTACATATGTATAACATTAACTGGAACACACTATCATCTGTCTATTGGTTTTCACCACCAAATTTGGCGAACTTTTTGTGGCTGTAAGTTACTGAATACCTGAATAACCTGAAATTACAAAAATAGTCTCTAACACAAAATCTCAATATTAGTGACTTGAGACGGGTATAAATTTCGGAATATCAGCATTAATTTAATGAACTGGTTGTTTGCCCGTTGAGTGGTATGTTTTCGATTGTACGTACCATATGTGCGTATCTCCATCTAAAGTTGATCCTTTCGCTATAGACGTGATATGTCGATTGTGTGTCGAATGGGTCTGATATGTTTTTTGCCATAATTTCCTCCGCTATTTTTGATTTTGTTATCGTCCATGAGTATTTTAAGATTTCTGTGCATGTTCTAGTTTTTGGCATACCATGACGCAGCTGAAATTGTTCTTAGTATCTTGAGTTGTATTCTTACATGATATCGATTAGTAGAGCAGTGTAGTGCCCCAAAGCTGAACACCATACACCGATATCGGCGTTATTATGCAATTGTATAATAGCACTTTGAAGGATAGTTTTCAAATTTATTCGTACATTGAATGTATATTCAATGTACATATGTATATATAACGTAGCAAGAATGTATATTTTCAAGGAAAGCATCTATCCAAATTTATACTAAGGTACACCATTGTTTTCTTGTATTAGATAATTCAAGACAAAGCTGTACATGTGTTTGTCTTCAGCGTAAATTTTAGATGTTTCCACCCCCGCACATGCGCTATATAAGCAACTTGCGAAGTACCCTATACCTATCTTCTTCTTACAATAATTGGCGCGATAACCGCTTTCGCAATTTTGGCCGAATTTAACAAAGTGTACCAGTCGTTTCTTTCTCGTGCTAACCGGCGCCAGTTGGACACACCAAGTGAAGCCAAGTCCTTCTCCACCTGAACTTTCCAACGCAGAGGAGGCCTTCCTCTTCCTCTGCTACCACCAACTGGCACCGCGTCGCTTGATCGGATATTGTCATCGTCGACGATTCTGCGTCATACGTTATGACAGGCATGATGAGAGCCTTGTAGAGTGTTAGTTTTGTTCGTCGAGAGAGGACTTTACTACTCATTTGTCTACTTAGTCCAAAGTAGCACTTGTTGTCTAGAGAGATTATACGTTGGATTTCTAGGCTGACATTGATACCCAAATTTTGGCTATGTACTATTCCCACCTGATTTTGAGCCGATATAAATTTTAACTTTGTATATGGTAAGACTAACTTTCCATCCGTCTGTCTGATGTTTCAGCTTTAACTGTCCTTGGTTATGAGTTTGTTTGTTTGATTACAAAAATTAACAGCTAGCACAAATAAAATTTTTCTGAAATGTGCGAGGGTATATAAAATAAAATTCGGACCATAAAAAGCACTTTCTTACTTGTTTAACAAAAGGTGATTGTCCGTTTTATTTTATATTTACACTAGCAAACCCGGCCCCCTTCGCTGGGCACACTAAAATAGAATAGATATGGTTTAGAACAGAAAATATATGATTTTCGTATTATTTATTTCTTTATTCTTTATTCAAGCGCTTTGGCATAAACAATATTTTTTGTTTTTCTATTTGTTTTTGAGTAAATATAAAATATAAATTGAAAATCAGGAAAAAAGAAGATTGTTTTTGAATTTCAAAACAACGCATATGAATAAACAATCGTCTTTTTTCCTGATCATCCATGAATTTTTCGTTTCAATTTATATGTTTTATTAAGCATTGGAGCTTTTTTAACCATTATCCATTTATATTTTTCAAAAAAAAAAAAACGAAAAAAAAATTTGTTCCACGAACACATAATTTCATTCGGATTTCACATTAAATTCTCAAATTTCGTAAGAAGTTATTCACTGTTCCAAAATCCACTCCAAAAAAATTCACAAACAATTTTTACATATTGCACTTACGTTTTTTCCTTATGGCATCCAAATCAGAAAGAAATATTGACACATTGTAGCTCACACTGTCAATTTGACAGTTCAGTTCCGCCCCAAGCGTTAAAAAAGTAAGCGACTTATGGCTGGCTCAAAAGAACGCTGTACCCGTTGCCACTGCTCCGAATTACAACCAAACTTTACGAAACCCATTTTCAATACTTACTTAACAATGTGCATAAGCTTGGTTTAATTCGGTGCAAAGACACGGCGGGTCCACGTTTTGGCATATATTTCGAGACCCTAGTCATCAATAGGTATGAAAATTACCACGTATTAAAGCACTTATCAACAGCTTTCATTTGATACCCATATTGTACATACACAACCAAAGGTTACCCGGGTCCACGTTTTGGCATATATCTCGAGACCCCAGTCACTTAGCGGCATGAAAAATACTCTGTACTAAGGCATTCACCAACAGCTTCAATTGATAACCATATTGTACAAACACATTCTAGGCTCCACGTTTTGTCTCTATCTCGAGACCCTAGTCACGGAGCGGCATGAAAAATACTCTGAACTAAAGCATTCACCAACAGCTTCCATTTGATACCCATATTGTACATACACGTCCAAAGCTTACCCGGGTCCACGTTTTGACCTATATCTCGAGACCCTATCTACCAATAGGTATCCAAACTATACGGACACCATCTTCAATACCTCCTTAACAATGTGTTTAAGTTTGGTTTAATTCGGTGCAAAGACACGGCGGGTCCACGTTTTGGCATATATTTCGAGACCCTAGTCATCAATAGGTATGAAAATTACCCCGTATTAAAGCACTTATCAACAGCTTTCATTTGATACCCATATTGTACATACACGTCCAAAGGTTACCCGGGTCCACGTTTTGACCTATATCTCGAGCCCTATCCACCAATAGGTATCCAAACTATACGGAAACCATCTTCAATACCTTCTTAACAATGTGTGTAAGTTTGGTTCAATTCGGTGCAGACACGGCCAGTTAGCGAACACACACAAAAAGTTGTCTTTATTTTATATATAAGATTTTTTTCAGTTTGTGTCCGAAAAATCCAAATATCTTACGGAACCCTATTTTTTTCTAAAATAAAATGTAATCCATGTTACTCTTGGATAATGTAGTTTTCGAATGGTGAAAGAATTTTTAAAATCGGTCCAGTAGTTTTTGAGCCTATTCGTTACAAACAAACAAACAAACAAACAAACAAAGTTTTCCTCTTTATAATATTAGTATAGATATGTAAATATGAAGCATTTTTTATAAACCGAACCGGACATATTTTATTTTATTTCTTACCGACATTTTTCGATTTGACTGAAATTGGGTTTTTTGTGCTTTACAATGGCAAAAAAAAATATACTGTCAATTTTGTTTTTAAATAACTTTTTTACTACATAAAAAATTATTTTGAGTGATGGAAATCTTTATTTGAACCTTTACAGCAGTTAATTCTCATTAAAATTGTCATGTGGCAGACGGTTATTACGGTTAATGAACAGCTGATTTGCTTATTGGATAGTTTGGTCAGTAAAAGATGAACTGCAGGCAACAAATTCGAGTATTAGCTGCCCTGATACTAAGAAATATTTATTTATTTAAATTGAAATTTCTCAAACTGATCAATTAATGGAATTTCGAACGTGTTAGCGAAAACTATCATTGCAACCAGTCTTTTTTGCCCTTCTCATTAAAAGTTTCATTATTTTTCATTCACAATAAATATTAATTGTCATACTGTCATTTTACGACAATGTTGCCATCGAAAATTTCCCTAATTCGCTTAAATTAAGAGAATTAGTCTAATTGTCAATCCGCATTAGTTGCACTGAATTTCTGAGATAATTCCGAATTACGTCGTTAATACCGATTGACGCCACCATCCGTCTAGCCTATTACCAGCTTCATTGCTTGCCTGTTTGTGTACTGCAGCTGTTTAGTTCACAATTGTCAAATATGATTAGGATACGACACCAAAAATTTACAAAAATTATAAATTTCTCGATAGGATGATTAATTTTGCACCACCTCGTATGTCTATTGAAAATTTCCTTTCTATTCTCTTTTTTCTCGTAGAAAATGTAACACGTGATTGCTTTGCAAACGGCAAATGGAATATTCACAGCGATTATTCGAAATGCGAAGCATCAACCAGTTTGCCACCAGAACTGGCAGATATTTCACCCACAATTGAATTATCCTCCTACATATATTTCGTTGGATACTTCCTCAGTTTAACATCGCTCATTTTAGCGCTTATCGTTTTCTATTTTTTTAAGTGAGTAAGCAATTAATAATTTTCAAATATGTATTTTTTGTTCATTTGTTCATTTGAAATAAACAAAATGTGAAAGTGGAAACATTTTGTAATAAATTTTGTTTTATTGAAAAAAATAAATGAATAATCAATCGCAATATGCCCAGTAATATATGTACAGACGATATAAATGCAATATTTAAACTTATGTATTCATGTATTTATTGAAAATGCTTTTGTTTTAAATAGAGACTTGAAATGCCTGCGCAACACCATACACGCGAATTTATTTCTTACATACATACTCGCAGCGCTGTTATGGATATTGACTATGTGCCTGCATGTGGTAAGTCAAAACCTTTGGAAAAACAAAACAAGTAATAACTTAGGTATATAATAATACACCTATGTATAAATACAAACAGTTTGCCTCATAAATCTTTTCATATGAAAATATTATTTCACATATTTATTTATTTTTATAGCAAAACAAACATATTCTACTTTTTCGCCATTAATGAAAAAGTTATTATATTAAAAAAAAAAACTAACGAAAAAAAGATATTATATTCGACACTATCTCAAAAAACTTTTCTTTCTTTTTTTAGTCATAAAAACAAGTAAAATCTTTTCCCATTAATCTTTGATTGTTCTTGTAGGACACCTTTCTTTTTCAAAGTCGGCCATAAATTTTCAATTGGGTTGATATCTGGGCTTTGGGCAGGTGTATCTAGCACTTTTGAGTAATTATATAGCAACCAATACCTGCATATGTAAGACTTTTGCTTGGGATTATTTTTTTGGTATATAACTTGAACAACACTTTTTTTGAATTTTCTGGTTCATTGGATCCAAATGCTTGCACCCAAATATATATGTAAATAGATTTCTTTCTTTTCTTCAATAATTGAACACTTTTGCCACAAACACAACCTCAAATGATTACACTTAGCTTCTCAAGTTTTACTGTGGGGATAATGTTCTTGTTTCTTAAAGCAGTTAGGGGCTTTCTCTAAAATCTCTCTCTTGCGTCCATCGAGGTTATATATAATTATTTTTGTCTTATCATAAAAAAACATGATCCTAAATTCCACTGGGATAATGTTTTTTTTTTCATTATCATAATATTCCACTGCGCCAAGACGAAGGCTATGAGAACCAACTACAATAAACCAAGATACATAATGGTTGACGGGTGCCCGACGGCATTTGTCGAAAGTTTCTGCCACCTCGGCTGCACTATCACGACAGACGGCGGAGCATATGAAGATGTCAACTGCAGGCTAAACAAAGCAGGCGGTGTTCGCGCGAATGCAAACAGTATGGGCGAGCTCGCAAATCTCCAGGCGCTCTAAACTGCGAATATTCAGTTTATATGTATGTGAAGTCAGTATTGTTGTACGGAAGTTAAGCATGGCTAGTCTCTAGTCAACTGGTGGGTCCATTACACAGAGACTACAATCTTTCCTCAACAAGTGCCTACGCATCATCTGTAGAATATTCTGCCCGAACGCCATCAGCAACGACGGGCTGCGGAGATCAATGAATGAGGAATCCATTCTATGGCAAATCAAACGCATAAAGTGGCGACGGATAGGTCACAGGCATAGAAAGCCGCCAGATAGAATCACAAGAATGGCACTGGGCTGGAACCCGTCAGGTAGCAGAGGTCGCCGCGATCGGCCAAAGATTACTTGAAAAGGATCGATGTTGCCCAGAACTGTGTACAATGGAAGAGTCTTGTCGAGGCGCTATGCTCCTGAGCGGAGTGAATAAGGATACAAAAAAAATATTCCACTGAATGCGAAACGTGAGTTAGAGCAAAAGAAAGTAGTGTGTCAACATTAGCTTGCGATAGTAAAGACTTTTTTCTTGTAATTTTTGATGAAAATTTGAGTTTTAAACGCACTCTTGGGACTGTTTCGTGGCCTATTTTCACACCCTGGCGGTCTTCCGAATCTGCGGCTAACATTCTAAGGCCGCTCTGCGGGTTTTCGTCAATTTGTTCCACTATTTACCTTTCTACTCTGGGTGTGAGCTTTTTCAACCTGCCTCTAGATTTGCGCAATTTATAATATTGAACACTGCCCGTGCATTAATAAAAAACATTTCAGCTATTTGTTTTGCTGATTTACTTTTATGGTAATTATAATAAACCGAGTGTGTAATATTTTCACTCGTACGATAACCCGACATTTTTACCAAAATAGGAATTCAAACTAAAATGCCACTACCAAGAAAATAATGATACTATGCAATATTACATTGTGAAAAGAGTTATGAGACAAACTGTATGTTTATTCTTCATTTTTGCTTTTGTGCTGCCATTTTCACCGCAGGTGATATAACTAAATTGAATTATGACTTGATTTTACAGATGACCGAGCATCCTAGTGAGGCCGGCTGCATCACTTTGGTTATGATGTTCCACTATTTCAATCTAACAAACTTTTTCTGGATGTTTGTGGAAGGTATTTACACAGTATAAATTGTATTGTAATTGGCTTTTAAAGCCTGTTATACCCTGCAGGTCTCTATCTCTACACTCTGGTGGTGCAAACATTTTCTAGGGATAATATTAGATTTTTCATATATGCCTCAATTGGCTGGGGTAAGTATCATAATTTAGGTCAAATGTACATATACATGCATATATATTTATTTTTCTATATGCGGATGGTTTTCATCACCAGCTTTTTCTTGGCAATCATTCACTCAATGGCCTACATTGCCTGCCGAAGTGCTTAGTGGTCATTAATATTATATTACAGAAAAAGTACAGCCAATGAGAAAACAATAGCACCTCAACATTTTAACAGTTCTTGACAATTTTATTCTCTTTTGTTTTTCTTTGAATGTTCATTATATAAATATATAAATAAAGTTTATTTTCTAACAATTAGATAAAGTCAATTTTAAAATTTTATTCAAAGTTAGAAAAATTCCACGAACTTTTCAAACTAATTCCACGGTTTCTAATTCAAATTTTTTGACAAAATTTTGGTATACAGTTTTATAATTTACTAAATTTTATAAATAATATAAGAAAACGTGCAAGTTTTTATAAAATTTCATTCTGCGGTTTCATGCCCCGAGATTCAAACCTGCGCACAGTGTCAAAAATCAAAAATATATAAAAATTAATGCGAATTTCGAATCACTTAAGGCTGACCCAATGTTGAACTAAAATTGAATGGACTCCAAAACTGCATATCAAGAATTTTTACAAAAATTCTAAATAAAAAGTTTGAAAATTTATTGCATTTTTTTTAACTTTGTGCAAAGTTTAAAATTTTAAGTCGTATTGTTTTTGTTGTAGTAAAACTGTTTATATTTTTATAAAAAAAGAGAAGTTTATTAAAATTAAATAATATGTTGCGCTGCTACTACTGTGAACGCAGGTGTATACCATAAATCAGATTATTAGATTTTAGGTTTAGCTTCTATTTATTTATTTATTTATTCACTTTTTCATTGTATCGGGTGTTTTTTTGGCTGCATAAGAACTATCGATATCGATCACAATGGTTAGACACTTGAGAATGGCAAACTGTATCGACATTTCTGCTCAGTAAGGTTTGGCAAGTCATCATGAATCGTTTGTCCAAGTAGTAGAAATTTGTTTGAAAAAAATAAATCCGTTCGCGAAATTTATAGAGCACTTCGTCCTTTTTACGTGCGGTTTACACTCTGGTCGTTTCTTATTTCTTCGTAGCAGTGAATGGCAAGCGCTATCGAGCCATGCTAACTGAAAACAGCTCAATTTGCCACACACGCTAGTTAAGTCTTCGCCCCAAACTCCCTTTCCCGTAGACTTAAGTAGGTAAATAGGGTATGCAACTCTTGTTATGACTTTCCTTGTTCTTGCTATTTCTCTGTTTTTCTTCCTTTAGGGAAAATAAGTACACTAAAATAATTTGGTATTTGAGTAGCTGAAATTAGAAATAGTATGAAATTGGCGGCCGCCGTAGCCGAATGGAGTTGGTGCGTGATTTCCAGTCTGGAATTCACAGAGAGAACGTTTGAGTTCGAATCTCGGTAAAACTATTCCAAAATTAAGAAATTAACATTTTTCGCGGTCGCCCCTCGGCAGTCAAATTTGGCACAACCTCCGAGTGTATTTCTGCCATGACAAAGCTCCTCAGGTAAAAACGGAAAAAATATCTAGTCGTTCGGAGCATCGGCTTACAACGTCGCAGGTACCACTCCGGAATTTGTGAAACAACATCAAGGCGCACACCTTACAAATCACGGGGAGGAGCTCCGCTGATACACTGAAAATATGATGTACGCGCATCAATGGTAAATATACTTTATAATATATATACAGTAGGTTCTGCTTTTTATACGCGTGTTGAAGATAGTGCGGTTTATCTTTTAACAACAACATGCATGTACATATAAACAAGATTCTAAACCACTTGCTGAATGCACAATACTCATCACAGAATATAGATCAGAAATAGCTAACCCTACAAGTATGGAACCGCCTGCATAACTTCAGACGACGCGCACGGGGCATCCTCCACGTCGCAGTTACCACTTCGGAATTTTGAAAACCACTTTGCGCAGTCCTTACACTCACGGTATCCTCTCCGTGAACACTGTTTATTTCTGCGGCATCAGTGGTAAAAATACTTTTATAAAAAAAATACAAAATATGCCTCTTATACGCGTTCGAAGATTCCATTTTATTTTTTAACAACACGTGCTTTTATCCGCGATTAAAATCACTTATTGAATGCACAATATATCAAAGAAAATATAAATAGTTCCGTTATATTCCGCGGAATAATTTTTTGTATGCAAAAATCGTACAAAAGTGAAATTATGGCGAAAATACGCACAGAACTGGACTGATCTGATAGATATGTAGATAGAACCTTACCTGACTAAACGTGCCACTATTGGTCGTGAGACAAATAGGGATATTGGAATTGTCGGAATCTTTGACTTTTTGTATTTAATCTTTCGAATAGAAGTTGAAGATAAAAAGAATAGCGAATATCGAGCAGTTGTAAACTGGAAAACAATTGTTTAGTTATTTTAAGATACGCTTGGAATCAACTGGATGAAGTTCGGAAATTTACAAAAATAAAGTTTACAATAACCAAAGTAAAGTTTTTGATTATGTCAAGCAGACATAATTATTTGTGTCAATTAACAATTTATTGCAATAATCAAGCCACCCTTGACGCCATATGGCTAGATTTGCTGGAAAAAGTAGCCAAAAATTGGACTGATCGAATGGAGCATGTAACTCGTAGCCGCGGCGGCTCATATAAATAAAACAATAAAAAACTAAATTCCAACAATATTTCTCTTTTGTATTACATTTTAAGTTCTCAAGCTTTTAAAAAACACCCGTCATTATTTATTCTTTGTTTAAGTGCCATTTTTGGCACGCCTACTAGGCACTTCCTTATACTAGAAATTAAATATCATAATTTTATATGCAACTAACTTACTCACACATACAAACATGCATGCACTTAAATGTGTGCTTGTAATTTTTAATTTTATAGGTTGCCCCGCTGTCATTACATTTATTTGGTCTATTGCAAAAATCTTCGCCACTTCATTGGAAACTGAGCATTTTAATGGTGTAAGTATCGATGAATATTTAGGTACTTGTAATTAGCAATGCTTTTATAAATAAACCGCAATAAGAGAATGCGCATTTTTATGTTCATAAATATTTGTACAATATTACGAGTAAAATTACACTCATTGGTACTTTTATCGCATTACTGGTAATTATTGACTTACACTTAAACTAAATCACTCCAATTTACGTCATTGCCCAGCTTTGTCAATTGTTGTTGTATTTTTAGTAATTTGGCCATATGGTAATCATTGGTAAGCATTTTCTGTGTGTTTATTTAACTGTACTCGGTGCAGTGCCTTTAATTGCTGTCAAAAAAGTTTTGGCAGATGTTCACTGTGTTTCACAATAATTAAGTTAGACATTAGGAATGTTATAATACCTTTATATTTTTGTTTACATACCTAAGTATAATATATGTATAGGTGTGTTCGATTGTGAAACATGTGTCCAGGAAATAACATTACATACGTAGCAGTTATGTAAATTAGAGTTCAGAAACACATTTTGTTTTGTTTTTCATAAATACAGGAATGGCCTAATTATTTCCTTAATATTATATTTTTTTGAAATAAATACCAAGACCAAAAAACTCTAACCACATTAACCAAAGAAATTATTGAAAATTATTATTAGACGATTCACTTTACAAGGTGAAGTCCAAAATAAACAAGACTGGTGTCATAAAAATGCTTTTGATGGCGCCATCATTTTAATGAGTTAATGCGTTGGAAGTTACATGCCTAGCTGACTTCCAGTGAAAGCTTGATGACATTCGGTTTAGTGGAAGCGAAGTTATTGCGTCTGAAGTGTCAGTATGTTTGTGTCATCGGTACAAAAATGAGTTTCGAACAAAGAGCTATTATCAAATTTTGTTTTAAAATCGATAAAACGTTTACCGAAACATTTGAATTGATGCAAAAAGTTTATGGCGATGATTGCCTATCTCGTGTCAGACTTCATGAGTGGTTTACACGTTTCAGAGATGGTTGTGAGGACTAAAATGACAATGAACAAACGGGCCGCCCAAATTAAGAAATCACCGAAAATTCCATCGAAATTGTTCGTAAATGAACCGAAATCATAGTTGAAATTAATGGAATGGGAGTTGAATATTTGCAAACCGTCGATTTATCGCATTTTAACTTATAATTTGGGCTTACGAAAGGTCTGTGCACATTTCATTCCGCGCAAGTTAACTGAGGACCAAAAATTGCTCAGAATTCAACATTCGAAAGACCTCATTCAAGAGCCGAGAAAAGCCAACATTGTAACTGGTGATAAGACGTGGACATCAACAACATAAACAACATCAACCTGAAACTAAGCGTGAAAGTGCTGAATGGAAGGCCCCAGACGAGTCACCACCCAAAAAATCGCATTTGGAGAAGTCAAAAATCAAGTCGATTTGACGTTCTGAAGCGTTTGTTGCATCGCATTAGTCAAACTCGCCCTGAATACCGCGAAGGAGGAATTATTGCATGATAATTCACCATCTCATTGCTCCACTCTTGTGACTGATTTTTTGACTAGAAATCGCATTTTCACCATCAATCACTCACCGTACTCGCCTGATTTGACCCCCTGTGACTTCTACCTATTCGGAAAATTGCATTTGGCCATGAAAGGAAAACGTTTTGCGTCCGTAGAGGCCATCCAAAAGGTTTGTACCGACATTCTGAAGGATATTCCGGTCAGTGATCGGAAACACTCTTTCGAAAAGCGTTTAGATCGCGCAAAAGCAGTGTATCAAGGTCAGAGGGAACTATTTTGAATAAATAAACTCGAAGTTATCAGAACGAACATCACTTTAATAGTCCATCCAATTTTAGTATGTAAAGTATGAATTATAAGTTTAAAATCGATTATTCCTATTCATTTGTGGCAATTTTTTTTTTTGCAAACGATATTGAAAATTATCTTTCAAGCGCATGTTCGCCAGTCTTTTTTCAAGTTAGAAAATGCTACTTCACGCACTTTCGTTCGTCGATCAGCGAGAAATATGTGGTGAGCTTTTTGAATGATTTCCTCGGTAACCACGCCTCCTAGGCGTCCTGTCACTCCTCATCAAAAACGGATGTTCGCCCACGTTTAAATTCGCTGAACCAATATCTAACTGTGGTCATAGATGGCAAGTACTTATTGAACCACCCTGTTATGTCTGATATGTATATCCAGCCCATCTGTCGGGTTTTCTTCAAATTATTAACGGCTTCAGTTGGTATTTTCGCTGCAACAAAGTTTTTTATTAGCTATTGTTTTTTGCTCTCTTGAGTTGTTTATACAAGGTGGCTCAAAACTAATCACTCTATCGAAAAACTTATAATTTTTGCATAGTACATCAGTCATATTGGGCACTTGTGAACAGCAGCAGCATACAAACAGACAAGCAATGGAGCATGTAAAGGTCAAATAAAGAATTTCCAGCAATCGAAAGTATTACTATTATTCAGTAAAAAATGATTCAAAATCCAATTGGATGATTCATTTTTGAGCCACCTTTTACAATATATGTTATATAGCTAGAGAAAATTTCATGTAAAACAAATTTATGAGTGAATCGTGTTATTTCAAAATCGTGTAAAAACAGGCCGTGCCCTAAGAGAGTTGGGTGTATACGAATTTAGGGGCACTGTAAAAAAAACATAGAACGCCTGTAAAAGTAAATTTGAACCTTAAATGACTGTTCAACCTTAAATTGTCATTGTGGACAAATTAATTCATATTTTTTGTTCAAAACGTCAAAGAATTTGTCATGATTCAATTATAGAAGGTAAGGTAAGTAATGACAAGGGCGCTTTGACACTCCCTTATTTTAGGGCTGTATTTACGAAGGATGGGGAAAGAGGGAAAAATGTTTTCCCCTTCTTGCCTAAAGGTGGTCAAAAGTACGTAAAGAAGCTAATTAGTCCTGTAATATGAGAAAAACAAGTATATTGGTTATTTAATCTACATACATTAAAACAAAACAACAGAAAAATTATAATATTTTCTTTAAGCATATGTAATATTTATTTAGAATATTTTCGATGTTTACCTAAGACAAGAGCACGCAGAACTATGTCATGTTACTTATGTATGTGTTTTATGTTAGTTCGTAGTTGTAAAACAGATATTAGTTAGATGTGAAACGAGAAAAAAGTAAAAAAATGAAGTTTCTGAAGGAGTATTATATTACATTAAAATGGAAATGCTGCTAGTAAACAAAAATATTTTGGAAAATTAGTTCACTCTTATACATATGTATATAGCCATGTTTAGTATCCTTTGCATTACGAGATGTGGCAAATTTGCTCATTTCAGTATTGTACGAACGTAAATGTACGTTTCATAACTGTTTTTACAAACTTTTATTCCTGAAATATCATAAATACTGACTTTTAGCATCCTTAATATGTTATATTACGCATTGAATCATGAGAATTTGAAATAAATATATTTCTCTTATAATACAGTTCTCCTCTCGTTGCCCTGCTTTCAATTGAATTCTTATGCATCTCCTTTCAGTTATTTATCCAATGTTCTTGGTTAAGGGAATCTCACATTGATTGGATATTCCAAGGACCTACCTGCCTAGTATTAATACTCAATTTAATATTTCTCATACGAATTATGTGGGTAAGTAAATTTCCAGCCAATTAAGTTAATCGAACTGTTTTTGTTCTGTTGGTTTTTATGTTACGCATATGTACATGTGTATGTACAAATATATAAGTATAATATTATATATTGACATTTCTGTTACACTTAAACATCACTCATTCTCTCATCACTCCCAGGTGCTCATCACCAAATTGCGCTCAGCCAACACCCTGGAGACGCGTCAATATCGAAAGGCATCGAAAGCTTTGCTTGTGCTCATACCGTTATTCGGTGTCACGTATCTGATTGTTCTATTTTGTCCTGGAGGTGACGGCATTACGCAAAATGTATTTGAAAATCTGCGCGTCTTTCTTATAAGTACACAGGTGGGTATGTATGAGTGGTAGCATACAATTGCATTGATGAATGAATTTTATTGCGCGACAAACTACAATTTCATACTTTATTATAGTTATTTTTCAATGGGAGAAGGAAAGGCCACAAATATTTGAAAAGCCTGGCATAGGAGAGATTTTATTTATTTTTTTCTTAAAGAATTGAAAACATAACTCTTTATAGCTTGCCTGAATTCCATAGGTCTTTTGAAATCCGTCCACAAGTGTAAGTGATTAGTAACTAAACAAAAGGCAAAGTCAAATTTATACACGTTTAATAATACTTTAGCGTGGACATGGACGGTTGAAAACAGCTGGATGCAAGAATACTTAACAAATAAACAAAAGTACAATACATATTTTGTTCTTTTGATACAATATTAAAATGATTAACGTTCAAACATATCCATATTTACCAAAAAGTTCAACTACATTTTGCTTTGCTGCTGTAAAAGAAGATTTTTCTGTCTGCTTTTCGTTTAACTGGTAAAAAAGTGCAATTCCCAAAAATCTCGGGCTGGTTTAAAATCCCGGGATTGATATCCCTACTGTGGACATGTATATCGAAATGAGTGTATCTCAAGGAGTTATCGAAATCCCAAGAGCCTTTGCGCCCAGAAAAAGCTTCTCATAAAGCCAGCTGATATTCAGAGGTAGCATAAAGTTGGAGGACCGAAATATGAACATCTGATTGAAACATACGAGCGAGGTTCTGGTAGAGTTTCCGGAGAGCTTAAAATGAATTTCATTCTCAATAGAAATAATAAACAGGGTATTATACCTCCACTGCAGAATAGCCAAATTTGCTTATCCGGCATAGGTCCTAAACAAAATGTTCGTCTTAGCCTCCAGGTGTAACGAATTAGATATTGGGACCAAAAAGGCTCCCACGAGTACCTGCTAGCTGCAAGTACAGACATTTTGCCATCAAAATAACCTAATCAGATCTATAGTCAAAAAACTAACAAAAAAATTTAGTTTTTTTATTTAAGATGCATACAAGACATACTCATAGATAAATAACTCATAATAAACGACCATTTCTTAATACCTGCCGCATTTCTTAATACCTGGTGCCACTTTTTATGATTTTCCTTAAAAACATCCTTAAGAGAATTCGGATTATGAATCGAAACAAAAAACAAATGTCAGATTTCAATGCGATTTTTGATCGACTTCACACTTAGACTTTATTGCACTCTAATTCAATTGGCTATAAAACTGAGTGAAAATTTGTTGAATTTTTTTTAATTTGCACCAAGCTTGAAACTAGCATTTTGAAGAAAAATGAATTATATTTTCACAAAAAAATTATTAAAGTTAAATAGGAAAGTTAAAGTTAAATAAAAAATTGTCAAAACTTCTCGAAATCTCTGCGCTGTAGTTTTTTAACACAATATCTACTTGATCTCCCGTAATTATCGCTCTTGCTAAGTTTCTTGGCATTATTTTCTAATTTTCTCTTTTTCTCTTGCTTTTCTTCTCTTATTTTCTAATTTTTTCAATACTTTGGGAACACATGCAAGCACAGGGCTTTTTTGTGTCCTTACTATTTTGCTTCCTTAATTCAGAAGTGCGCCAAACCTTGCGACATCGATTTTTGAGATGGCGGGAAAATCGGAACTTGGGAAGCGGCAATCGGATACGCAAGTAAATATTTCATATTTCAAAAATCTCTGCATGTAGCTTAATACTAATATATTAACTAAACAAATAACTAGCAGATATCGACTGTCCAAAGATGACTCGCACCGCTCAAGAACTGAAAGCTTACGGTGAGTAACTTATAAAAACAATTGGTTAACGAAATTTGTAAAGTCGCCAAAATTTTGAATGTCCTCTTAAAATGTTAAATGCAGTTTTATTTTAACAAAAATAATCTAAAATTTCTCAAAAAACTTTTTAGCTACCCGGTAGTAATTTCACGTGATAATAGGTTTTTATATAAAGCTGATGACCTGCGCATATATATTCTATTAAGCTTTTAATTTATTATAGGGTTAATAAATAATAATATCAATATAAATAAATATAAATAATAAGATAAGGGTTTGCCATTATGTTTTAAAAATGATACCCATTCAACCAAAAGTGAGCTTCATCGCTGAACAAAATTTTTTTCGATGCGTCGCGCGAACCGAACCATTATTTTCGTAATAAATTTGCACGATTTGCAAACGTTGTTCAGGTGTAAGTCTATTCATTATGAAATGGCAAACCAAACTGAGCATAAATCAAGTAACAGCTGTCAAAAAGACCATCTACGAAAAAAGTAGTGCCAACTTGAAAACCTAACCTCTAAAAAAACACCCTATACTTTCGAAATATCGAAAAACAAATAAATCGATTTTTTGAAATTTCTAGACCACCGAGTCCCATTAAGGTGTTAAAAGAAAGATTAATCATTAAAATATTGTTTCAAAAAACGTTAATGTGCATTTGTTGAGAAATTTGCAAAAAATCGTTCCAAAAATCTGACTTAGCAACACTGAGGGTTTTTGTTTTGCGTATCCTAGATAAACTTTTGAAAAACCACAAATATTTTTAATTGGATATATTCCACGATGGCTGAATAAGGGCTTGTTGTACCTCCTTTTTCTACTAGGGCGGAACAACTTCATAAAAAATTTGGATACAACAGACCGGCTTGATTTATAACGCCCAGAAGTGCAAAATTTATAAAAAATTACGAACTCCATTTCGATCTCGATGAAAGTGCCGAATTGAGACCAAAAGAAGATGTAATTAATTTCCTTACAAAGGCTATACGCCTGGGGGGTGTAATATAAAACATGAGAGTAGTCAGACAAGAATAAATTTAAATTATTGTTTTACTCATATTTTTCACCCTAAAATCAGTAGAAGTTTACTCTAGTTATTCTAAAGTAGTAGTTACACTGTGCCACAAAATGGAACGGAAAATAAGCAAGAATGCTGTTTTGCTCCTAAATGTCACAATTTTGCTTATAAAGGTCTGATTGGTAAGCACTAGAATGATGTACTGGACAACAAAACAAACACAATGTTCCCCTTTAGACATATTATATATCATACTTTAGGATCCGACTGTAAATGTCGAGGGTATGACGAAAAATGTAAAAAGACGACAAAAAAAAAAATATTTTTCGAAATGACTTAAAAAAAATACTTTAGACTCAGACGCGTACGCCGAACTTTTTTTATTGCAAAGTCGTATGGTCTAAAGTAAAGTGAGACGTTTTATATTCATTGAAGAAGTGTGTACGATAAATAATGCAGAATTTTTGTCCGTTATCGCACACTCTGCTCGTTTGGGAAGACCGCCACTGAAATTTCCCGAGCAAAATTTTTGTGAAACATTTTAACCTTCTGACGCCCACATAAACTTAATATTTTTCATATTTAAAAAAATAAGGGTCAAAATAGTCCGTATGAGATAGACATTAGTGGGTTAAAATAAAAAATGTGTGAAAATAAATTTTGTTAAAAAGTCTTGAAGAAAATATTAGTTTAAAGAATAAGAGATCCATTATTTTTTGGTAAATTTTTTGCGCAAATAGTTTAAAACTGTTTTATGGTCAATCTTAAGATCCTGGGCGATGCTGCGACATCTGTGATTTTATCGACATTTTCGATATTATCGACTTTTTCTTTAACATCAAAAATGCCCTGAACGGAATCGACGAAACCCAAATTGTACGTAATTAGCTGTTACAGTATCGGCACCATAAACACCATTCACAATTTCAACGGACTGGCGTGCATTTTCGCCTTTATCAAAGAAAAGCTGTAATATGTACCGAATTTTCTCTTTTTTGTCTTCCATTGTTAACACCCTGTAACTCACAACTGAATGAAATAAACAAACAAACAGCAAACTAATTTTTTTAGTGAGAAATGTCGCCTTGACAACGAGCATAAACTTTAAATGGTTTGATCAATAAGTAACGAGATGTCAATCACTAGAGCCGTCTACCGAAAAAATAGTAGATTCCTCCCCTCTACCAATATTAAAGCCGAACTATATCTTTTTTTTCAATTATTTTAGATCAACCTAGAATTAAATTAAGAAAACTTCAATACATAGTAAAGAAAATTGTGACGTTTAGTGACAAAACCGCAGGTAGACCAGTTTCCAAAGCTCTTCTTCTTTCATAATTACTACACCGCTTTTTTATCTTTTTTTGGCTGTTGTACAGTTTGAGTTATGCAGCCACATAAAGACAAAGTTTCCATTATTCTACTCCAATGATTTAGCAAGAAACAAAGTTCACATACGCGTAGAGAAAAAAGATTGAACTCTTGTTTTTGTTTTGGGTTATACGGGAAATTTAAGTTTGACAAACAATTTGTTAACTAAATTTGTATTAAGCTAAATTAAAATATGTAACTTTATAGCAATTAATAGAGAGGAATAAGTGCTGACTAGGTTAAGTTTCGAACCCACTTTAATTTTTAACCCATCCCATATTGCTATAAATTGATTATTTCCCCACTAATTGCCGTTGATATTTATTATATAGTATTTGCATTTATATTTTTTTTTAATTTTTAATTTATACCTATTTTATTATTATATTTATTCATTTTTTAATTACTTGTTTATCTAGCCTGACGTCAACTAGTCCCGTACCAAATGGAGGTAATCATGCATAGTCGCCATGAAGCAAGAAATAAACAATCAGACTATTCCTGCTCTAGAGATGATCAGTTTTGAAAAGTCAAGAAGTTCAATAAAGGTGTTGGAAAGCTTGACATTCGAAACTATCACCCTCAATGTGATTACAGTTAATTGTTATTGTTTTAATAAGTTCATGGATGTACTATATGTAACATTCGATACTGAGATTTTCTTTTTTAATTCCTAGCTTTATTTATTGTTAAGTGTACTTTGTTAATTACTATGTATTTGTTAATGTGTTTGTGCATATATGAATAAGTTGTTGATGTAAATACATCTCGTATCTCATAATAAGTTTATATTAAATTTTCTTCATTACGCCAACGGCACCAATAGTAAGCAGTGGAGCAAAAGCAACAATGTATTTCTTTTTTATTTTTGGTCTTTAAAATTCCAAAATCTATAAAAAACTACACAATTTAGAGACCAGCTAAATAGAAAACAATCAAATCAGCTACTTTTCTGTTACTACCCGTTGAATGTGCCTTGATCGAAGATAATTGTTATTTTCGAATTTGCAATTTAAAAAGTTAGTCGAAAATAATTTGTGTATTTTACACTTGTTATATAGCAATGTGATGCTAGTTAGCAAAAGAATATTAATCTTATATTAAAAAAAAGTTGACAAGTAATCGCTATTTTTTACCGACATTTTTTTAACCAAAAAATATCAGTTCAATTTCAACTCAAATTTTTTAAGTCATTTATAAAAGTGAAGGTTTTTGTTTTTTTCAGTAACTTAAAGATAAAATTGTGTCTTCATTTTTTCGACCGAATATTGCAATTTATATTTTTATAGCAATACATTAAACCAATAAACATTAAAAAGAAAGTATTAAAACTTCTCTAGCTATTTTATGCACAGCCGTTTTAACTTTTATTTTTGGTTGGAAAAATACAACTGAAATCTTAACTTTTATTTTTGATCGAAAAAATATACTCTCTAGTAGATCAAAAAAATAAAAATTAATTTTAAATTTTAACTTTTATTTTTTCACTGCAAAACTATAAGTCAAGTTTTATTTTCGACCAAAAAAATAAAAGTCAGATTTCAACTTTTTTTAACGAAAATCCAATTTTTTTCATTATAAAATTATAATAATAAATAGCAAGATCAAATTTTGATTAAGTTTTAATTTTTATATACGACCAAAAAAATTAAAGTCAGATTTTAACTTTTTTTACCGAAAAAATTTAATCAAATTTTAACTCTTATTTGTGGTCAAAAATAAGAGTAAAATTTTACTTTTTTTATCGAAAACCAGATATCAACTTTTATACCGCAAAATAAAATCAAATGTTAAATTTTATTTATGATCAAAATCTAATTTGAACTTTAACTTTTGACTGCCAAACTAAAGGCAAGTTTAAGTTTTATTTCCGACCACAAAAAAAATTGGATTTTAAATTATTTACCAAAAAAATAAAAGCACATTTTAACTTTTATTTATAGTGAAAAAACAAAAGTTAGATTTTAACTTATAAAAAAATTTATTAGGTGCACAACTAAGTTCCCGCTGTTTTTTTCATGAAAATACAATTTTATACAACATCATTGAAAGCATTACCTATCGCTGGCTATTACTTTTCCCCATCTTCCTGGTAGACCTCGTACACCGTCGCGGTAAAACTGTTCACCGTTTGAGGCTATCCACGGATCAAATCATTTATTGATGTCTTCATATGAATGGAACTGTTGGTCAGCTAGACCATGTGCCATCGATCGAAACAGGTCATAATCGGACGGCGCAATATCTGGAGAATATGGCCCAGGTAGGTTTTAACGGGTTTGGCAACGTGAGGCTGAGCGTTGTCATGCTGTAGAATCACTTTTTTATGCCTCTCCGCGTATTGCGGCCACTTCTCGCGCAGTGCTCGGCTCAATCGCATCAATTGAAGTCGATACCTATCCCCAGTGATGGTTTCGGTTGGTTTAAATAGTTCATAATAAATAACACCAACTTGGTTCCACCAAATACATAGCATAACCTTCGCAGCGTGAATATTCGGCCGAGGCAACGACGTAGAAGCATTACCGGGCAGTCCCCATGACTTTCTTTTCCTTGGATTGCTGTTATGAATCCATTTTTCATCACCCGTGTCGATGCGATGAAGAAACCCCTTGCTGTTTTGCCGCTGGAGCAGTTGTTCACAGGCGAAACGACGAAAAAACGACGTTCAACATCCCTTGCTTTTAACTCATAAGGAACCCAAGTCCCCTGTTTCTGAATCATTCCCAAAGCATGAAATCGCTTGGAAATGAATTGGCGAGTAACTTCTAATACTGAAGCAAGCTCTACTTGCATTTGACACGGATCCTCATTGAACAATGCCTCCAAGTCAGCATCTTCGAAGGTTTTTGGCCTTCCTTCAGGCCAATCATCCGTCTTTGAAGCGACGGAACTAATCTCGGCACGTTGTTTCACTTAAAGCAGCATCTCCATAAACTTTTGTAGCTCTCGATGCGCTTCAGCCGCCGTTTTTTCGAATGAAAGAGAAAAATCAACACTTCCCGCAAATGACGATTATTCGGCACAAAATCAGACAATTTCACAAAACTAAAAGCAGGTATATGATACCAAAACAAAATCACTAATGTGTCGAAGAAGTTTGTTTACCATATGTCTAAGCTTGGTTTATGACATTTAGGTTATGTTAGAATCGGTTATTGCGCACCTAATAAAGAAAAAATTAAAAAAAAGAATTGAAAAACTTATATCAAATTTTAACTTTTATTTTATTTTTGACCGCAGTCAAATTTTGACTTTTATTTTCAATCGAAAAAAAAATTGATTGTCAAAATTCAGCTATGCTTTACCGAATAAAAGTCAGATTTTAACATTTTTTATATAATACAAAAAACATTCAAATTACCTACCTACCTTAACTTTCATATACGATAAAAAAATTAGAGTTAGGTTTTAACTTATATTTTTGAATGAAAACATAACGGTGAAAAAAATAATAATTATTTATGGACTCTCCTCAAAAAAAAAAGCATAACAGTTACGATGATCGTCCTGATTGTCCGTAATATTTTGAAATATTTATTTTGTGTGGGTGTATTTGTCGTGCAGGTAAGACAGATAAAAAAATCGTCACATTTCTGAGGTGGAGGCGCAAGTTGAGGGAAAGTAATTCGTAGTCTATGTATGTAGTATCATGTAAGCGCGCACAAATACACCGTTATAAGCAGATTGCGGATGCTTGTGCAATTGAATATTAAAAGAATAGATAGCGATAAGGTTCCAATGAGAAAACTAGATTTGCTTAGTAAAGAATTCTAATTCTCTGAATATTTTTTAATTTATTTGTTTACTTTTTTAATTGCTTTCCGCAAGTGACTAAATTAATTTGTTCGGTGAGAAAAGGTATTTTTAAAAGCCCTGCCTAGAATCCACAAAAATGCACATGCACATATATACTGGGTAATATTCCACCACCACCAGAACGATAATTAATGCGATGGGTTGCATAGCTGCTTTTTATACCAACCACTTGCAAAAAATTAAGAAAGCTTATTCAAAAAACAAAATAAGTTATTTGTATTTAAAATTTATCATCCATTTTTTTTTAATAACTTTTTTACTGCATCGAAAAAAAACTGAGTGATGGGAAATTTTTATTTTAACCTGCACGCACTCTACTGCTTATCTGCGTTTATGAACTGCAGCTGTCTAGTTCTCAAGTGTCGAATATGATTGACGTACGACGCCTTTGCAAAAATTATAAATCTTCCAAAAGAGTGACTAATTTTGCGTCACCTATTTAGATAGTCACGCTACTGAACGCTAGCGAAAACTCTTACGTTACTTCGGCGAAGTAAAAAAAGTAAAACATACTTTAGAAGTTTGTCAAATTCCATTAAAAAGTTAGAGTTTCGAAGGGTCTCTGACAGTTTCCACAGCCATGATAACAACGATATTTATAATGCTACACCGCTATTCTTGGCCATGCGTATAGAGAGTGTTGGCTAAAATTTATGAAATTTTAAAAAGGAATCCTGCTTTCGAAAACATATACAAAGTAGCGAAAATGATTTGGGTGATAGCAACGAAGTAGCAAATGGCATTTAAATTCCCGGCCACAAATTAAAATTTGCTCCGGTTACATTTTGCGATTTTGCGTGTTGCTTCTCGGCATACAAACTCACTTTAGCCGATAAGCGCCACAATTCTGGATTCAAAATACATATATCCGTAGTATTGTTATATGCTATGAAGTTTCCGCTTTTGGGTGATAGTAAGAATAAACTAAATAAACTAAACTAAATAAATATTTCCTTTTTATTAATTTCTAATTTGGGGAATTTTGTGGGTAATTTTAAGTAATATGAAATATTAAATAGAAAAAAATGTGTGTCCAATTTTTTAGGCCTTAGTACACATTTTGGGGGTAGCATCAAGAAAATAAAAGTGTTTATTGCATTAATGACATCAGGAAAGCTTCCCCAAGTTCTAAGCGAACTGTTACAAAACACTATTTACGTTGTGGATACATGTGCCGAGGAATGTGCATTAAGTCCATTCAACGCCACAAAACCGAAATGGTGCTAACATATAAAATACCTGCTTTCATGATACAGCAACCCCAACCTCAGAGTCAGTGGCTATCTTCACGAATAGATCAAGACTAAATATCTAATCAGGTGGGGATTGGCATCCACTCAGAAGTGCTGCAGCTGAACTTATCTGATACAGCCTATTTCAAGCTTAGTTAATAGCTACAGGGCAGGCTTCGTTGTGGGTCAGCAACTCGTCTATTGCCACACAACCGATCACTACCTACAGTGCGTACCCTGGCACCCATATCTCAAAGTGGCAATTGAGTTTAGAGCTAGTCGAAATGAGCTGACTAAGCGGTGTACCACGTACGTTGTCTGGATCTCAGGGCACAGAGACATTCCTGGAAATTGCATCGCGGATGAACTGGCTGGAGGGAATCTCATCTTAAATCAATTTTCCAATATGTGGGCATCCCTTTATCCTCAAACAAGATCTGGATCAGGTCGGTCTACATCGCACAAGCCAACAGTAACTGGACCACGGAGCTCACTTGTGAGATAACTAGGCAGGTTTGGCGTAGAAGGAATGAGCATGGCCTTCCATTAGGACGGTGATTGGTATCATCACCGGGCAACGCCTAATGGGAACACATGGAAAACGTATAGGGTTTTCCTAAATTGGCTTTTGTCGGAGCTGTCGAAACGAAAAGGGAGTGATTAGCTATGAATACTTCCTCTGCCACTGCCACCATCTTTCCAGAACCCCCTTCTTGGAATCGGCAGCCATCTACAGTATTTTATCGTTTATCCGAGGGATCAGATTAGGAATTGAAAAGAGAATTTGAGTCCGAACTAGTGTTATTACAATGGACTTCCCGGACTAAGTGGGCTCCCTTTTACACCCTTATGGCAACTACCGTAACCTAATGTATATGAGCGTCATAGCCGAATGGGTTGGTGTGTGACTACCATTCGGAATTCGGAGAGAAGGTAGGTTCGAATCTCGGTAAAAGACCAAAATGAAGAAAAAGTTTTTTCTAATAGCCATGAAAAAGCTCCTCATAAAAAATATCAGCCGCCGAAGTCGGCTTGACACCTTAGGGCCCTGAATATGGGGAACAACATCAAGATGCACGCCACAAATAGGAGGAGCAGCTCGGTCAAACACCCAAAAATGGTGTATGGGCCAATGGTATAGCTGTAAAAAGCGGCTGCCGTCATACAGATACTCGTACTTGTAGACATGAAGCACCAATTCGTAGAAGAATTTGTCTGCTAAAAGCAGGCGCCAGACCATAGCGAGCCTCCGACTGCATTACTTCCATGAAGAATCTTATCAAAACTGCCAGCTGTCATTCGGAGGCGGCATAAAGCTGTAAGCCAACCAACAAAAATGGATTTTTAGATCATAAGTCTAAAAATTCTGTCTTATTAGCACCAGATAAAGTTATAATCGCGTCACATTGTGTTTTAGCCTATTTTTAATTAAAAACCCAAAAAAAAAATTATTTTCTATTCTATTTTATATGTAATATTTTCTTTTATGCTGGCATTTATGCAGTACTGAGGAATACATGATTTGTGTGCGCCCCTAGCACAGCTACCATTCCAGTTCCATGAAGCGAAATCACTCGCATACACGCATCGATTACGTTTGAAGAATTTGGAGCGACGACGAGATGGATCGGCCGAGATGATATAAAGACTAAAAACTCCCAGAGTGGCGACTGTCGACTAGAAGCGCCTCAATATTTGCTGAAACAAAATACCTAAATTTATATTTACTAGTCATATGTATGTATATCTAATTGTAAACTAAAAATGCAACAAAAACCAAATGTGCTATGTACCTTAGAAATTTGTAACTTTTTAAAAATATAACAATTTAAATAAACATTTGTACATAGGAATGTACTTATATACACTATCATATATCCACAAAGATACGTTCATATGTATGTATAAATTTTTTAGACTATATACACTTGTATTTGTCCATAGATTTACATACATAAACTAAAGAGTGTATATGTATTTGCATTAGGGCGCCTCCTCAAAAAAAGGCGCCGTTTTCCCAGTGAAATTTTAGAATTTATTACATCTTAAGATTTCTCCCAAAGTATTTAGGAAAAATGTTAAGATTTACACGAGCTGAACCGAATGGGAGGTAACTCAAAAAATCGAGTTTTATATAAATACTTATAATTAGTTTTCAAAAATATCTCTTCTAAACATTCTCTCAGGCGTTAGAAGAGTTTATGCTTAAATGGTATGGATACAAATTTTTAAAAATTACTTCAACGAAATCAAGATTAGTTTTTTTTTTATTAACGATTTTATCATTTGCAACGGCATTCCATTTTTCTACGCATATCATCGTTCTATCTGTTCTATCTCTGTGTTCCACCTCTCGCATTTCTGAAGAAGGTGTGCTCCGCATAATCGTATTCAGTCTTGGCATAAATGCAATTTTGTAGATTTACCTCTACCATTCGCCACAAATACTTGCGAAAGGGTCCGTGCCCGGATAAAAACTGTGTGAAGTAATAGTCAACTTCACCGTACTTTCTTTCTATCTACTTTTTTAAATCGGGTATTAACCCCTCGGCAGGCACTGGCAAACCTCCGGGTGTATTTCTCCCATGAAAAAGCTCCTCATAAAAATATCTGCCGTTCGGAGTCGGCTTGAAACTGTAGTTCCAACATCAAGACGCACACCACAAACATTAGGAGGAACTCGGCCAAACACCCAAAAAGAGTGTACACGCCAATTATATATATACTAGGACCGCCTGTACGTCGAAATCTCGACGTTATTCGACGTTATAGACATACGAAGAGCAAAATTTAGTAATGCCTTTTTTTAGTATTTATAGTCATAGAAAAAAGTTGAAACATATATAATCAAATAAAATATGTGAGTGTTTGTGTGTGTAAACGAAATCTATGCAAATCTGTCATCCTTTTTTAATGCTGCGTTTATTAATATTTTCACTTTTGTTTTCGGCTCCTTTACCTAATTATTGTTGTGCAGAAAATTTTAACAAAATCAAACGGTAATTCATTAAATATTTACATCCATACAACACATTTAGTTCGCAATAAAGTGTATAATTAAACAGTAAATTTCATTAAAAATAAAATTTATATATAAATAGTAAAACCATAAAAATGTTTTCTGGCCTACTCTGGTTAATTATTATTTATTATATTCACCAACTGTTTTCGTTTTTCTACAAGGCAAGTGAGGAAACTTTCCTTATTGTTCGTCTTGTAGCAAATACACAGATTTGCTTGCTTGTAGAATTCCTTCCGGTCTTTCAGATATATAGCATACTTCAAGGATGCCAATTTCGTGTATATCGAAGATGCGCAATAGCAGAGACATGCAAGAGAGGACAAAGAGGTAAGGTAATAATCTGTTATTAAAAAGTTAATAGATGTATTGGAGCATGTAAATGTATGTATGGAGATAGAGATATGGAATTACTGAACTAGGCCAACTCGGTACTCATGCTTCGAGTAGTGATAGTGTTAGTGTTTACTTATTTCTTTACTAATTTCCCCGGCAACAACCTTTGGTTATACGTAATTCAGCATTGAATACAAGGAAGATGGCAATATATTTAGATTTTAAAGCCAAAACTTATTTCTAAGGCAAGTACATTAAAAAAAGACGAGATACAGATAAAAGTACTTAACAATTGGTAAAATTGTTACGAAGCTCAATTTTAATCCTTTTCAACTTGTGTGGAAGGCTCTTCCAAAGAGGAATAGCTAAAACAAAAAGTTGGCATTTAATGTGATCTAATTCACTTGGTGTTATATAGTCCATGCCAGGGATACTGAGGTTCGTTTGGTATCAATATTTTGTGCAACACATTAAGGCATCTCAGATTTAATAATTTTTCAAGAGATATGAATACATTTTAAGTGCGTATATTGAAATGTGCTCACGACGTTTGTATTATACATATATATTGTCACTATCAATATTGTTATATACTACATTCTTCTTCTTCATCTTGAATAGCGCGATATTCGTTTAAGCACGATTGGTCGAGTTTAACCGAGCGCACCCACCAGTCGTTCCTTTCTCATGCTAACCGGCGCCAGTTGGACATACCAAGTGAAGCTAAGTTCATCTCCATCTGATCTTTGCAACGCAGAGGAGGCTCCCCTCTGCTACCACCCGCTGTTTGTATCCAGTCGGATGACATGACTCACCCAACGAAGCCGCTGGATCTTTACGCGCTACTCTATTTCTGTACTATAATTTTGTTCGTCGAGAGAAGACTTTACTACTCAATTGACTTCTTAGTCCAAAGTAGCACTTGTCAGATTTCAAGGAGTTTTATGCTGTTTTCAAGATAAAGAAAGTATCTTATAATCTGGAAATCTTAGCATAACGAATAATTCACAACCATTTAATAAAGTCGGAATCAAGTAAGTTTTGGCTAACCTAATTATCTCTGGGGTAAAATATTGAATATACCAATGGAGCCGAAGAAATTCATATAGGTACTTTACCTAAGGCATTAACTATGTATGTATGTGATTGTTCCATGTGAGAGCTCAACTGAACTTAGAGGATGCCCGGTGGCAGAATTAGGAATTAAAAGCTAAAAATAAAAAGGAGTTACCAGCGATAAAAGTATATTTACAAAGAACAAGCGAGAATTTTATCATTTTTTAATTATTTTCTATAAGTTTTGACCATTACGTCGGATACACTTTTGGTTTCTGGCCACCGTACTCCGTGTTATTCCCAGAAGAAGTCATATCAGGAAGCGATTGACTTCGCGATTCCATTTTCTTTTAGTGCAGAGGTAGTCGCTGGGTTTCATAGACTTTGCTTTTGAATTGCCCCCAAAGAAAAAAGCTCAGAGCGGAAAGATCGTATGACCTGGGTGGCCAGAAAAGGCTCATCAAGCTTTTAGGAAAAAAATCAAGCAGTATCGGCATGATCTCTCTGGCCGTGTGCTATACGGACAGTTTCTAATTGTAGCGTCACCACTCTAAAGGTATATGGCTATGGAACGGATGGATGCACCGCAAAAGCAAGGACGCCCATACTCATTCCTAATAGAACGAATAAAAGGACAAATCTTATAATTAATAATTCAGCGTAACTTGAAGTAAAACCGCTTTCTACAATTGTTCATTTACGGCCTATGTATTAGCAAAGCATGAAGCGCGAGAAAGTACGTCCCATCGACCAATTTTCGGCACTTCCAAATACCTGAATATTATTTGAGCTCTATGTAATTAACAAATCGCATAGAAAGTGGGATATGGAGTTCTAGCTGAAGAGTGAATGTCTTTTGAAATTATTTTAAAAATAGCTGCCTAATGTTGTAGATCCAAAGGGAAGTCGGCGTTTAGTCCTATCCATCAGTTTTTATTCTGCTACAAAAGTAAGGTGTCAGTATACAAAAATTCAGCAGTGGATTCATTGGCTTAATTGAGCAAAAAATCTTTGAAAAGACCACACATACTTACGTTATTATTTGCACATAACCCTGCACCCGATTTTTTTACTTCGTACATTTCAAGCGCAACAAGAAAGTTTTTAAAATGGTTCGCCTCATTCTCGTACAGTTCATATCCCTTTGGATCGGCGGTTTTTTTCTGATAAATAGCGAAGCATTCTGGTGTCAAAAAGCTTGGTTTCCATGGCTTATTAGAATCCTCGCCATTTTCACTAACAAGATCTAGTTCACATGTAAAATAATCCGTTTTCGCTGCGCATATCGGGATCATGAACTGGAAAAATACCAAAAGCAAGGAAAGTTTTGTTTTTCCATTAATCAGTGCGACGTCAATATATTTCCCGCACATACAGTCCATCACTGCCTTAGCACACTTACCAGGACGGAAAATAAAATCAATAACAAAAATCTAATTTTCATTTTCAAAATAATTTTGATGTTTTTCCATGCCACAAAATTGGAAAAAGAAAAAAATTAAAAATTAACTGAAGCTTCTTTGATTCCTCGTTTAATATTGAAAAGCATGATTCAGTCTTTGAAGGTTAGGTAAGTAAGTAGCTTTCTGGGATGGCAGGCCCACGTAAAGCACGGTCATCGCACTTTCCCAAATTTACCTAATTTCCTTGTTTCTAAAAAAATAAAAACTATCTCATTTCTCAACCCCAAAAACTTATCCTTTCCATCTTTTCTCCCGCACAATAGTCAGCGCATTATTTGCATTGTGGCTACTAAAACAAGCAAAAACAAAGAAAAACACACAGTTACACATTGCGATAATAGCGCAGATACACATAATTTATCGAAGTCCTTAACCATCTGTACGATCCTTCTGGCAGAAAAATGTGGAACACAGATGCCGCTCCAAGTAAAAAGACGGCGTTGTTCCTAAGCAACGACTGGTGGGCATTCCCAGTATTTAGTACGGGTGCGGCAGGCTAATCACCTACCCTGTCAGAAATCAAAATAGATTAACGAAACCAACCCAAGACTGAGTCTTGTCGAAGCCCTATGCTCCCGAGCGGAGTGAACACGGAAAAAAAAGTAAGTAGCTTTCTCGCTACCTCTTAATTTTACGGTAACTTACAAATACAGGGTCCGCCATCTATCGTTACGGATTTGAACTAGGTATTATTTGAAGAATGGTAACACTTAGCTGTCATCTGATTTGACAGAAAATTAGTTTTATTCTTCCGCTGAACGAAAATGGTTGTGTATACGCTCAAAGAACGCTGGGAAATATTGCGACATTACTTTCAAAATCATGGTAATGTTGCAGAATGTGTACGAAAATTACGTGCGGCAATGGGAAGAAGAAAAGCACTGAATGAAGCGTATGTGCGTTACTTTGCGAAAAAAGTAAGAGAAACCGTGCGTACACCCGAAAACATTGCTGCTGTGGCCGAGAGTCTTCGTGAATCACCAGGAACATCAGTTCACCGTCGTTCTCAACAATTGGACATGTCATAGCTGTCATACAGCCGCATACAATCGAAAATGTGTTGAAAAATTGGGCCGATCGTATGGGATGGTGCATGGCTAGCCGAGGCAGCCATATGAATGAAGTTGTGTTCCATCATTAACCGGAAGGATTGTACTTCAAAATAAAAAAAAACAGTTTGAAAAATTTGAGTAGTTTCTTTTTTATAGCATTTTTTATTCCGTAGAGTTATATGGCGGACCCTATATATATACGTACTAACGAAATGTTAGTAGCACACAGTGTAAATGTTGGAACTGTAACTACGAGTATTCATTCAAAACTCGCTATTAAATACCTAACACAAGATTGATGATTGATAGTCGTTTCAATTTTAAAACGCTCCTGGAATATATTGCGAAGCAG